>WSXT02042197.1:0-13293 GCA_011762715.2 Neuroterus valhalla | reverse complement strand
TCAAAGCCAAAAAGATCATCACAATGATTATCTACAGAAAAGTTCATTTTCCAACCCAAAATATAAATTTCCACAAAAATGAGTTTATTTTATAACACATTGTTGAATTTTCAAACTTAAAAGATGAATTTTCTACACAAAAGTTGAATTTTCAACCCGAAAATATTTTTTTCTTCAAACAAGTACTTTTTGCACCAAACATTTCAATATTTAAATGAATAGTTTACATTATTCTCAACCAGCTGAATTTCCTACTAAAATAGTTGAAATGCCAACCAAAAAAATTAATTTCTTGAAAAAGGTAATTTTTGATCGAATGATTCACTTTTTTACCAAACTTTTGAATTTCCAAGCTAAAAATACGATTCTCAACTAAAAATATGGAATTCAACGCTCAAAAAACCAATTCCCGTCCGATCATTGAAGTTAAGCAGCGTTTGGCGCCGTTAGTAGAAAAAAAGACGAATTTTCAACAAAGCATATTAAATGTGATATTTGAACCAAAAATGCTTTCAAATTTTACATAAAAACCAGTCGAATTCCAACAAAAAATACAAATTTTTGAAAAAACAACGGAGGCTTCAAACAGTACATATCAACTTTCGACCAAATAATTGTTTTTAAACTAAAAAAAGATAACGTTAACAGAATATTTCAATTTTAAGCAACTACGTGAATTCTCGGCCAAAATAAGATTTCAGTTTCTAACAGATATCAGATAGATTCAATCGAAATTTAAATTTCAACAAAATATATGAATGCATAACTGAAGACGATCTTTCAACAAGATACGTAAATTTACGAACAAATAGTTTGATTTTCCACCAAATAGTTGAATTTTCAACCAAATATTTGAATTTTAAACCAAGAAGATTACATTTCTTCCAGAAAATATGTAGTTTCAACAAAATACATGAAGGTTCTACCAAATAGTTCAGATTTCAATACAAAAATTTTTGTACTTGTCTATTTTGGTGCAAATTCAAAAATTTTGTTAATATTTCAGCTATTCAATAATTAATCTTTTTGGTTGAAAGTTCAACTTAAGGGTCAAAAATGCATCTATTTCGTTGAAAGTTCAATAATTTTGTGACAAATTTGTCCGTTTTACTCAAAAATTCATATTTCCGGGCTGAAAATGAAATTTTATGTCAAAACTGCATTTTAAATATTTAAAATGGAACTATTGGTTTTAGAAGTGAAAAAACTGTATTTTAAATATCTAAAATGGAACTATTGGATTCAGGAGTCAATTATTCCTTCAAAAAATTTGTACACTCAACGCTTGCCTGGGCGCCTCTCGGAAGAGGACCATTTTCTCGGCTGTTCATGCTTGAGTGATTCTGTCCCTCCCCCGAGCCTCGCACGACGCAGCACGACAGCCCAACAGCCTTGAAAAGGCAGTACCGTAATGCGTAGTATAGAAGTTGTTTACTTGGAGACTTGCGACGCACGTATTCACGCACCGATTCAGAGACTCTACATACGGTCCTGAGTGTTCACTTTCGCCTAGTCAGTCTTCGCTTCAATTCTGGTTCAAACTAGATTTCAAATTGCGCTTGCCTGAAAACCACAACCCCCGATACCGGCCCCCAGGCAAGCGGTGAGTGTGTTTTCTTTGTTTGAGGTTTAATTATTTCATTAATGATCAAACATTTCGGTTTGAAACTTCAACCATTTGGTCAGAAACCCATCTTTGTAGGTTAATAATAATCAAACGATTGGTTTTAAGAGTTTAAAATTCAACTAATTTCCCCAAAAGGATAAGAATAATACACTCTTTTGCACTGAAAATATATTCGTTCCTTCACAAAAGAAACTAAACTTACACAGAGCGTGCTCGTAAAGTCGTAGATTCTTTATTTAAAAGCTAATATATTAGTTCAAGATAAGCTAATATTAAGATAAAAAAAAATATATTTCTTTTTTTTCGGAAAGACAAATTGAATATTCATGCAGAGCTTAGCGTTTCCTCGTTAACTGGGTGAATTAGCGATATTGGAGAATAAATTTGCCCAACATGAGCGAAACGAGGGAAGAAATAGTTGCAAAGGTGGTTAAGAACTTAGGAAAGAAGAACCAGCCACCGTTATCTCTGCTTTACCATGTCGGGAAAGCTAATTTGTGCCAGTTATTATTATCGCTTTAGTTGAAAGTCCTCTCCTGCTTTTTGGCTCTAGTCGTTTAATAAAACTTTTCGCTTTTTTTTGGAGTGGCCCGGGTTAAAACAGAGGCGATAAGTAAACCCGGCTGTAACCTTAAGTTAATGGACTCAGCAACCCTATGGACCGCTAAAATAAAGGAAGGAGTATGTAAAGTGAGAAGGAAAGGAAAGTAAACTAAACCATCCTGGGAATGGTTATTTGTCGAAGTAGGTACATCGGATAAGGCCGCCGGCAGGTGCGGATGTGGTCCGCTTTAAACGATCAAAAACACTTTATTTAATCAGATTATTCGAACTTTTGACCTCATCTTTGGAGAGAGAAAGAGCGAGAAACTCTTTTTATTTACTTCCTTGTTCTTCACGATTTATTCTCATTGTTAGAACAACGCCTTGGAAACAACATTTGCTGAAACTCAAAATTTAATTCTGCATACACTGTTATTTTCAATTATTTAGACAAAAAATAACAAAAACTTGAAAAATTAGTAACTAACTAACTATTAGTGACAATAACTAGAGACCATACTTTTTGTATTAATTTCCATTAGCACCCCCCCCCCCCCTCTCCTGAAAATTAATAATCAAATTATTGCCGACTTTTAATTCTTATTTTTATTGAATTTTGGATATTTCTTTAAAATGTCCACAAAAATTGAATTCTTTACCATTTAAGAATTAAAGGGAATTTAATATTTTACAACCTAATTTGAAATTATTATGTATAAGTTTTGTATATCGTTAGATGTGGAAATGATAGTAGAATTTGAATAATATCAGTAAAATACGCTGAATTTTGGCATCTTCTCAAAATTTAACGAGAATTTACTTCTATTTAATTAGGTACATATAGAAAAAGAGTGGGTAATTTACAAAATACCTGAGCTACTTTTTAAGCTACTTTTGTACTCCTCGATGGGCTTCACAATAAAATAATAAGTTACCCTGCGGCATCTCTCATCCTCGGAAGTGATAAAATGTGCGGCATCTCTCCAACAGGAAATTTGAAGTCTTCCTCCAAAGCAAACGGGCACAAGACTGGCCATATAAATAATGTAGGTCACATAACCTCAAAATCGTAAATCGGGTCATGGAAATAAGATAGGTCACATACCTTCCTCTTCTCCCAAGTCTTGTGGGGAGGGGGTGGAAAGACTCTCCTGTTACTGGGATTGGGAATAATGTAGGTCACATAGCCTCAAATTGGTGAATCGGGTTGTGCTGGAGACTTGCCGCACATTTGACACTTTCGGGAGTGAGAGATGCCTCGAGGAGACAATTTGGTTCAAAAGACTTGCCGCGACTTGTTGGTTGCACCTACAAGATATCAAATCGAGGCTGATGGGTTACTATAATTTCTGAAATTTACCTTACCCTTTCTAGTAATAAGAAATCACATGAAATCCCATAAAATGGGTATTATTTTGAATTCATTAAAAATGAGGCGGAAACCTTCGAAATCCCTAGAAATCTTTTGAACTCTATTTGGCGTTCTTGTGAAATCCCATAGAATGTCGTGAAAGTCCCTGAAATCTTCGAAAACTCTTCAAACCTCTTTATATCTCTCAAATTTATTGGGAATCCTTGAATGTATTTTGAAATCCTACGAGATCCTTTTGAATTCCGCAAATTTCTTGAATTATTTTGAATTCTTTTTATATTCCTGGTAGCATCGTTAAATATTGTGAATGCTTCAAAAGTTCCTAAGAATATTTCGAAATCTCATGAAATATTTCCTATTTCTTTTATCTTCTTTTGAAATCCCATAATATAATCTTTCCAACTCTTAAGAGCTCCATTAAAATATTTGGAATTCATTAAAAATGAGGCGGAAACCTTAAAAATCCCTAGAAATCCTTGAAACTATTTGGTGTTTTTGTGAAATCCCATAGAATGTCGTGAAATTCCCTGAAATGCTTGAAAACTCATCGAACCTCTCGGAACCCGCAAAATTTACTGGGAATCCTAGAATATATTTTGAAACCCTACGAGATCCTCTTGAATTCCGCGATTTTTTAAACTATTTTCAATTCTCTCCATATCCCAGGTAACATCGTAAAATTCCTGGAATTCTTTCAAATCTGTAGGAAATCACATTAAATCTTGAAAACTCTTCAAGAAACCCTTGAAATAATGTGAATTCTCCGGAAGTTCTTCAAGATATTTCGAAATCTCATGAAATATTTTCTATTTCTTTTATCTTTTTTAGAAATCCCATTATATCCTTCAAAATTCGTTGAAGACCTCTCAAATTACTTGAAATCTTGGGAATAATTTAATATTCTTTCTAAATCTCTTGAAATGTTCAAAAATCTTACGTAATCCTATGAATTTTTTTTGATATTGTTTCAATCATGTATCCGCGAATGCCTAGGAATATTTGTAGAAATACTGTGGAATCTATTAAGTTATTCTTCAATTCTGTTTCGTTTCCATCTCATGAAATCCCATGAAATTCTCTGAATCCTTTTCAAATTTATAAAATCCCGTGAAATCTTTTTATTTCTATCAAAAACCCTAATAAATTTCAAAAAATACTATAGAATCCCTTGAAATATTTCGAACTCTCTGAGAATCTCTTGAAATTCCTCAAGATCTTTGTAATTCCAAAAAGTTCTTCAAATATTTTTAATTCTTCAGAAATCTTTTATTTTCTCTCTCAAACTCATGAAATCTCGTGAGATTCCCTGGATTCTTTTGAACCTTGTGAAATCTCATGAAATCTTTTGAATTCTACAAAATTCCTTTTCAATTCCAATGAATACAATGGAATCCCTTGAAATCCCTTGAACCGTCTGAAAATCCCGTGGAATTCCTGTAAATCTTTTTAATTCCGAGAAGATTTTGAGATATTTTGAAAACCTCACAAATCTTCTAAAATCGTTTTGAAGTCCCTGCTATTATTGAAATCGTTAGGAACATGTTCAATCAGATGAGAAGCTTTCAATTAATTTTTATTCTTCTGGAATGTCATGAAATCCTTTAGCATCTTTTAAAAATCTTTGAAATCATGTGGAACCTTTTGCATAATTATGTATTCTTTTTTAATCTTCCTATAAATATCAGATGAAAACTTATGCGTTTCTCTGAAATACCTTGAAACTTTTTCAATTTTCCTTTTCTTTCTTTTGAAATCCCACGAATTCAATGATACCCTTCAAAATCTTCCAAAATCTTCAAATTATCGTGAAAAGCTCTGAAATCATTTAAAATTCTTAAAAATTTCTTGAGATTACTTTCAGGAATCTTTAGATTTTTTTTGTTATTCCCTCCAAAGTTCTCAAAATCTTTTAAAATCCCGAGAAAACCCAGAGAATATTTTCGAATAATTGAAAATATAATAATCAGTCTTCGAATACCAAGAATCCCATTAAAACCAGTGGTGTCTACATATTTTCGTGAAATCCCTTGAAATCTTCGAAACTTAAAAATCTCTGGTTAAATAAGTCAAATAGTGAACCTATTGCTAAAATACAAAAAGTTGTTGGAAACGACACCAACGACGATTTCAAACAATCTTTATTACCAAAAATTCCTTTCTTTAACAATAACCAAGCTATTTTGAAAACAAATCATTCTTAAGGCAAAATTTGGTAAAGTCATCCACCGTCATAGTGTGACTAATTGACTAAATATCGTCGATTGGGACAAAGAACAAGACACGTCATTTTCCCTCTTCCTTGGAAAACCAGACACGTCGAGTTTTGCTTGAAGAACCGTAGACACGTCGAAATAAACTTTTTTGTCCGCATTAAATTTGGCACTACTGCGCAAACTACCAAACATAATATATATATGTATTATCAACATTCTGTTTGATAGTTCACGCAGTAGTGCCAACTCAAGTCCGGACAAAATAAATGTTGATTGCGACGTGTCTGCGGTTCTTCAAGCAGAAATCGACGTGTCTGGTTCTCAGTCCCTTCCGACGATATTGCAGAGCTTTTGAATGTCCCTTGCATTAGCCATCTATGCATCTTGTTGATTATCGGATGTCTGATCATATATATTACATCACCTATGAATGCTTCTACATCGTGCATTATCCACCCATTGTGTGAGCTAAGGTCAATGTCCCCCAGCTTCCCTATTTGAGATCCAGTTCTTACGAGTTATCCTCAAACTTCCTATTCCGCAGGATTTCTTCCTTCGTGCGGAGAGCAATCCACTATTATATATCATGAAAGTTTTATTTTAATACCAAATTTAATCCTAGTTCATACTATGAAGGGTCACCATTCTACCTGGAAAGACTCTTTACTTAATACCATTTTATGATAATCATGCGTATTGCGTAATGAATCATTAGCTTTTGAAAATGTGGTACACCCAGAATATATTTTTTTTTGTACCATTAGGCCATAATCCCTTGCGGGGTAAGCATAACTCGTAAAGAGTCATAACTGATTGAGTTGAATACACAAGAGGACACCAGTCTCTTGCCAACATGCCAACAGAACGCGGTATTCCTGGACGGTCACCCATCTAAGTACTAACCGCGCTCAACGCTGCTTAACTTCAGTGATCGGACTGCACAGTGGGCACAAATTTTCAAAGTCCTAAGTCAGGCCAAATAACGTTCTGAAAACATACAATGTTCCAAAGACGTTTTTAGGACGTATTTGGAAAATCAGACGTTTTTGGGACGTTTTTTTCCCTGACTTAGGACGTTGTTTTGGACATTCTTAAAACGTCTTTCAAACTAGTTGTCAACCAAATAGTGGCATCAACAACGAAATAATTGAACGATTTAATATTAATTCTTAACAAAGAATATAATCATTTCTTGAATTTTAACCTGGGAAACATCTGAATTTTACATGAAAAACAGCCGGATAAAAACAAAAAAGATGAATGTTTAACAGAAAACGTAATAGTCGACTTTCAAATCACAACATTTATTTTTAAATCCAAAAAGTTGAATTCAACAAAAAAAGAAAGAATTTCCTACAAAATAATTGAATACTCAACCAAAACGGATTAATTTTCAACCTAACAGCTATAAAGGGGAATCCTCCAGTCAACATTTGAATTTTTTACCCGAATAATACAATTTTCAACCCAAAATGACGAACTTTTTTGGAAAAATTAGAAGCTCTAGCCGAAAGGTAAAATAATAGTAGGATGGTTAAATAGGAACATTTATTTTCCAGCAATAAGACACACGTTAATCGAAATGCATGATTTTTTTTAATCAAATAGTTGAATTTTCATCTAAAAACGATCATATTTGAACCAACCGAATGACAGACTTTTTTTTTAATCGAAATTTTCAATCAAAAGGTAAATTTTCTACAAAATAATTGAATTCCCAACTGGAAGAGATAGATCTTCAACTAATAAAATGAATTCTTAAGGAAGTAAAGAAACTTTCAAGCAAGTGGCAAAATGTTCAATCAGGAACATTAATTTTCCAACAATAAGACAAACGTAAAACGAAATACATGGTTTTTTTACCAAATAGTTGAGATACAGTTGAATTTTTAACTGAAAGAGATTAAATATGAACTAAAAAACAATAATAATCTTTTCGACTAAAGAAAAAGAGCTTTTAAAAAGTCATTCTTTTTGGTAGAGATTAAACCACTTCGTTGAATGTTGAAATACTTTGTTGACAATTAATTTTTCGGGTTGGAAATGTATAGTTTTCAGTTAAAAACTGAACTTTTATGTTGCAAATCCATATCTTTGTTGTAAAACTCGTTTCTTTTTGACTTTGAAATACAAATTTTATTGATTATAAATTTCGAATTTTGAAACTTTTAACTGAACATTGAAGGTAAAATAAACTTTGTAATTTTCTTCAATGATTAGTAATTGAGATTAGTAATTGTGCAATCGCGATAGGGATGGGATTTAATACTCTATTCATTACTCAAAGGTTCAATATTTTGTTGAAACTTCCAACTACAAAAACAATAGTTGAATCTTTAACCAGATAGTAGAATTTCTTACCGAAAGGGATGAAATCTGAACCAAAAATATCAATACGACTTTCAATCCAGAAGGAATAACAAACTATTCAAAAGTAATTCTTTTTGGTCGTCACTCAACAACTTAGTTGAAAATTAAACTAATTTATTGCAAACTCATGTTTTTTGTTAGGAGTTCATATTTTCTGATTTAGAATTCGTCCCTTTGATTTTAAATTCAACAATTTGGTGAAAAATAAAACTGTCTTATAAAAATTCCTTCTCTTTTGTCTTGAAACCAGAAATTTCAGTATGGTTGGAAATTCCCTCGAATATGAGTTTCGATTTTTGGAACTTTTAACGGCACATAATTCCCGAAATATTTGGTTGACCAAAGAAAACTTTTGGTTAGTTAGTTTGGTTCATTACACCACATATATTGGTTGATCCAAGCAAGTATTTCAATTCATTCAAGATATTTGTTTGATTCAACCAAAAAATTGTTCAATCAATAAAATATTTCCTCAAATCTTCAAAACGATTCAACCAGAATCTTTTATTCACTCAAGAAAACGAATTCGCTCAACTGAATTAAAATTTTGTTGATCTAACTAAATTGTTTTCTGAAATCAACGAAATGTAGTCAACAAAACGATTTTCTTGAATAAATAAATATGTTTTCCTGGGTCTATGTTTAAAAATAGCCTAATGGCTCGAAAGTTCAAATTTCCATTGACTCTTAATCAGCAATCTAATCTAGCAGCTGACTACTGATTTCTGTATAATACGGGTACTAATCATACTGACGCTGGTATTACTAGAACTGATTAACAGAGATATGGGGCTGCAATATGTGATCAAAGCGTCTCCTCACCTCTAATCTACATACCTAATTGCATTCCGGGTCAGGTTAACCTATGCAGATTTCCACATCACCTCTTCTCGTAATGGTATCTTTTCTATTTATTATTATGCTCTTACCTTTATTCAACCATCAGCACCATAGCTAACAATAAGAAGGTGAATCTCGTCAAGGTTGGGACAGTCCTAGACTTTTCTCTGTAGCTTTTGATTAAATTTAAAATTGGTTGTAATTTCTATCTCATATGAAAGGAGAGTTGATAACAAGAAAATTTTTCATTGGACAAAGCAACGCGCACTATTGGAAGAATGTTATTTATAAAAAATAAAAAAACCAAAAATGTAGTCAGGGTTGGGACTTGTAGTCAGGGTTGGGACACTGGTATAACTCTGCGAAATTCGTGCCCAAATAATTTTTTTTAACATTGATGGGATTTTATTGTCTATTTATCCAATAATACAGACTTTTCATGTAGAAACATCAGTCAGATTCTATTGTGATACGAATTTTTATCTTGAATTGTTCTATTTTTATGTTATGTTATAATTATTCTTTTTAGTAATTGAGGGGCATCTAAAAATTAGAAAAATATACTTACTCATCATGACATATTCTCTCTCGGAGTTTTGAAGCAATCGCGATGAACTGGACAAAACTTTTCAAAGTATTCAAAATTAAACGAGAACACAGTACTTCAACTAAGCAACCTCCGACACGAGCGATGCACGAAGAAGTTGAAGGTTACCAAAAGGAGTAATACCACGCTATTACACAGATGGCACGAAGTGTCCTTTTCAAAATAAAGGAGTGTCCTAACCCTGGCAGCGATTGGATGCAATAACAGCCTACTTGAATTTTCAGAAAGTGTCCAGATTACAAGGTTCCATTTCAGAGAGACAAAATGAAAAGGTGCTAACTCGTGGAAGGCTCTTGATAAACTACACCACCAATTTTGGGATATTTTGGACCGTACTTCATTCTTAACATCTCCCACCCCCCTAAAGTAACAAAGCTTTTGTCTAATGTCTAAACGATTTCTTTGAACTTCCATAGAAATAGTTATATTTTCAACAAAACGGTTTATTTTCAACCAAGTAGGATGGATTTTCTACCAATTCTACAATACAATTTTTGATCCAAAAAGATTACTCAAATGAATTAGTGGAATCGCCACAACAAGAAGCATTGAACCAAATTCAGAAAAGCTGAATTGTTAACCCGAGAAGGATTTATTTTCAACCGAAAAGATTAATTCTCTACCAATATACAAATCCATAGCAAAATACATGCATTTCAAACCATAAAAGAAGAAACGTATTTCCAACCAGTTGAATTCTGGAAAAACAAATTTCGTAACGAAAAATTTCGATCCTCAACAAAATAGATGAATTTTCAACACAAAAAATTAACTTTCTTGCTTACGAGAAGAACTTTTAGCCAAATACATTAATTTCCTACCAGATACATGAATTTCCAAATAAAGAAGGATAAATTTTTGGCCAAAAATAGCTTAGTTGAATGGTCAGATTCAAAACATGAATTTTTAACTGAATTGTTCAACTTGTAACCAAGTGGTCGAATTTTCAACAAAAAAGTTAATTTTCCACCAAAAAGTTATAATTATAGAGAAATTTTCAGCTTAATAGTTCAGTTTCCAAACAAAATAAAATTTATTTCCAAAGAATGAGGTTAATTTTCTATTCAATAATACGAGTTTCGGAAAACTACGTGAATTTCCAACCATTGGATTCTATCGATTCAGTTTGAATTTGAGAAAAAGAATTGAGAAAAAGGGGAAGTTTTGCAAAGAAAGAGTAAAAAAAATATTCCTTTAAAAAAGGGGAGAAGCAGGATAGCATTAACTGAAAAAGAATGCATAGTCTGAAATATGAGAGGAATTTTGAAAATTAGAAAACTCGATAATAACCACATGTCTCTATCGGTCTCCTAAATACGCGTTTATTTTTTCCAATATTTGACGATATGTGTGCTCCTAATATTTTTTGTGTGTAAAAGTGACAATTTTCAATGTAGAAGAATCTTTAGTCAGCAGAGCTGCATGATTATACGAGGATGAGTATCTTATATTTGACCTTCTAACTTGCCCTGAAATTTCATTTGTAGAAAATTTTTGATTCTGTTTGTAATTCATATTTTTCGTTTTCACACATGGGAGTCTTACCTTTAAATTCAAGTTTTTCTTAAATAAAGCTAAATTATACTGGTTCGTAGGACCGACTTTACTCTTTACCTTCTTTAAGTCAAAACTGCAGGAAACTGTGCCCTCCTCAGTGTGTAACTTAACCAATAATAAACTCGTTTTATTCCGGCTTTCCCATTTCATTTGTATACAACATGGACTTCATTCAGATTTTACTTGGATTTTATTTAGATTTCATTCGGATTTTATTGAAATTTCATTTAGATATTTGATAAAAAAAATATTAACAGTTATGCCAGCTTATCCTCGAAGAATTGAACAGGATTTTCAATCAATATTTTATACAGATTTTACTCAGATTTTGGTTTGTTTTCTATCGGATTTCAGTTGAATTTTTTTTCGAACTCTATCTCGAATCAATTCGAATTTTATTAAAAATTTCTCTCAATATAATGGGGATTCAAATTGAAATTTCATCTTTATTTTATTGAAGCTTCATTCTTTTTTATTCATATTGCATTTGTATTTTATCCAGTTATAACTCTAACTTTATTCGTATTTCATTCGTATTCAATTTTGACTTTGTTCGGATTTAGGTTGGACTTTATTCTTAGTTCATTCGGATTTCTTTTAGATTTGATTTAGATACTTTCCAAAAAAAAATTTCACAATGGTTATTCTAGCTTATCTTCTAAGAATTGAACGGGAATTTCAAAAAATGTTTTATACAGAGTTTATTCAGAATTTAGTTGGTTTTCTATCGGATCTCATTCGAATTTCTCTTCGAATTCTATCTTGAATCAATTTGAAGTTTATTAGGAATTTCTTTCAATATAATTCGAAAATCGAAATTTTACCTCAATTTGATTGAAGCTTTATTCTTTTCAAATTTATTTCTATTGTTTTTATGTTGAATTTGTATTTTATCCTGTTATAACTCTAACTCTATTCGTATTTCATTTGTATTCAATTTGGACTTTGATCAGATTTTAGTTGGATCTTATTCAGATTTTATTCGGATTTCATTCAAATTTCATTTAGATATTTTCAAAAAAATATATCACAACGCTTATTCTAGCTTATTTTCCAAGAATTGAATAGGATTATAAATAAATATTTTATTAAGATTACAGTTGGTTTTCTATCGGACTTTAGTTTAATTTTATTTCGAATTCTATCTCGAGTCAATTTGAATTTTATTTGTTATTTCTTTCAATATAATTGAGATTCAAATTACAATTTCATCTTCATTTGATTGAAGCTTCATTCTTTTTTCATTAAATTTCTATCATTATTGTATTGCATTTGTTTTTTATCCTGTTATAACTCCTAATTTTACTCGTATTTAATCTGTAGTCAACCTGGACTTTGTTCGGATTTTAGTTGGATTTCATTCATATTTCATTCGGATTTCATTCAAATTTCATTCACATATTTTCTAAAAAAAATATTACAACGGTTATTCTATCTTATTTTCGAAGAACTGCACTGGATTTTCATTGAATATTTTATACAGATTTTATTCAGATTTCAGTTGGTTTTCTAGAGAATTTCATTTGAATTTTTTTCCGAATTCTATCTCGAATTAATTAAAATTTTATCAAGAATTTCTTTCAATATAATTGGAATTCAAATTGAAATTTCATCTTAATTTTATTGATGCTTCATTCTTTTCAAATTGATTTTCTATTGTTTGTGTATTGCATTTGTATTTTATCCGGTTATAACTTGATTCGTATTTAGTTTGTATTCAACTTGAACTTTGTTCGGATTTTAGTTGGATTTTAGTTTTATTCAGATTTCATTCAAGTTTAATTTAGATAGTTTCCAAAAAAAAATATCACTGCGGTTATTCTAGCCTTTTTTCGAAGAATTGAACAGGATTTTAAATAAATATTTTATTCATATCCGAGTTGGTTTTCTATCTGATTCCAGTTAGATTCATTATTCGAATTCTATCTCGAATTAATTTTGTGGTTAAACCTAGGAGTCTTCCCTTTAAATTCCATTTTTTCTTTAATAAAGCTTGATTATTTTGTACAAAATTAAACTTGTTCGTACTTTGGCAGTTATGCATGAATTTTTAACAGTTTTGTCCCTCATAAAATAGTGGGTGGTTTCGGGTTTCACTTTCAAGAGAGGCTCTTTACTTTATTGTCACAGTCGATAAGAAAACTCGATAATAACCACATGCCTT
>WSXT02042186.1:0-13293 GCA_011762715.2 Neuroterus valhalla | reverse complement strand
CTCTTTGCACTAGGATCGTCGTATCAAGGCATACGTTCCTAATTATTTCTGAAAAACTTACAGAGATCCCATTCTGAAATTTTACCAAATTTGTGAATCTTTTTTGGGTTCACAATTTTCGTTCATTCATATTTTTCCGTACCTTGCATAGTTTGACCAAAAAAGGGAACTTTATTTTTGTCATCATTTTTTGTGCGTCCAAAATTAGAATTTTCGATCTTTTGAAGAAATTCAAGAAGTTGTAAAAATCATCTTGCAGGGCTCCAAGAATAAAACATTTTTTCCTCTGACTTTTTCTTCATCTCTTGCGTTGTTTGGCTAGAAATTCTAATTATGATTTATATTTTGGAATTTTCGAAATGCCGTAACTCTGACAATTTTGTTTCTATATAAAAAAAAAAAATCATGAGGATAAATTGTTGCGCTTATTACTTACTACAGGAAGTCCTACTTACGAGTTTTAAGTCTGGAAAATGGCCTCGAAAATCTTAAAAATGCAGTTACTTTTTGGATTTTTATCTAAAATAGCTGGCTTACGAACATGACATTCAGTTTTTGACACGAAAATAGTACCCAAGAGATTAGGTTTTCAAAAAATTACCGTGCTAACAGACATGCAACAGTCAGACACATTCGTAAAAATCTGTTTTCCGGGTTCAGGAGGTCTCAAAACGTGGACATTTGATGAAAAAGGGGAGAGGGGGGAGGGGTCATATTTTACACAAATCTAATACCTTCTCTCATGAGAATGTAAAAACCTCTTGCCAGGGCCGCCGGAACAGCTCACACCCGAGTGGGGAAAAACCAGCAGTAAGTAAATTGATCCCCCCCCCCCCCCCAAGGGCACCAGTGACCAGGGTCTACACGGGTCAAAAAGTATGAAGAACAAATCGACACTTGATGATTTTTCGAGTGGGGGGACTTCCCTACTCACACCACTGCTTTCGCTGGCCCTTCTTCTGGCAGCTGCATTGAACAGGACAGTGCCTAAGCAACACTAATGTTGAGAAGTAATATTAGCGTTTTTACGTTGCAATGGCAAATTTGAATGAAGGTGAACACAGCCTCACTTTTGACTGCATAGCATGTGCATTATATGATGCATACAAAATAAGTGTACCACTTTGTAAACAACCAAGGCGAGGAAGTTATTTCAAAAATGCATGTTACAATTTCTTTTTCAATTATTTTTCTGAGAATATGTATATAATATCTTGTTTATTGTTATAATTTTCATTCAAATCTTTTCAACATGAGCCCAAATGATGCTGTATAATAATAACAATTATAACCTCACAGGAAACACACAAATACGCCAAATAAGTTGTCCACATTAGTTTTACTAAGTCTTATGTACTTTTTATGTTAACTTGAATGAATAAGTTATTGACTTACGTTCAATAACCACCGTCCTGTATAAGCTACGTGTGGTCTTTATAATTGCAGCTTCCACATCTCATTTCAGAACACTTCGAAAGAAGAATATTTATTAACTCGTTTCCTAGCACGTCTTCAAAAAAATTAAAATTAGTATTTCATAATATTCAATAACGTAAAAAGCTAATTTCATCACAATGAAGCTTCAATTCTCGCGTTTGATGCACACGTTGTAAACATACTCCACCTGCTCCCTGGACCCTAAATGGCGCATTGGTAATAATTATTAATATGTCTCCTTTCAGTTTGTAAATACACACACGCATCTGAATATTTTTCTATGAAAATTGATTCTACAATCTTAGGTTTTTCGGTTACATTTGCTCTTGCCAAGATTTTCAGGTTTTTAAATTCGAAATCGAAGTAATGGTTACATGTCCAAGCATGTTGCGACAAAACCGTCTTATTGTTGCCATTTACACAATCTCAGCAAGACGTATATTTTATGGTCTTATCGTGACAACGCTTCTTAAACAATGAAAAATTCGATTCGCTAGCCAAACTATGCGAGATGTAAATATCGGTGGCGAGTGTTGTAATGAGAATGTGTTCCTTAAGGCCAGTAGAGCCATAAATAAAATTAATTTGAAAAGTATTTTCATCGAAAATAAAAAAAAATCTATAATCTTCATGGAAGTAAATGTTTTGAACAGTTTTGCAATATTTGCAACTCTGTGTTTGAATTACACTGTGAACTAAATCAAGCACGTAAGCAGCCGAGCGAGAAGCGCCAGGATAAAAATATACCATTGGGTATACATATAAATAGTTTTCCTGGATTTTCGAACTTTTGTTCTTACATTTAGGCACAAAACACCAAACATAGCACTTTGTTCTTTCCATTTTTGATGAAAAAATGTAAACCGTGAATTTCTCACTCACATTTACTTGATTTTGTCACGTACTGAAACATATGTATTTCTCATGAGGTACAATCCCGTTGACTGTGATTAGTATCAATTCTTATAAGAAAATTGATGTTAGAACAAGCTGGTTCAAGCTAACAAACTCCACAGGAAACTTTGGATGCTAATTAACTGGTAAATTAGCGTCGGGAACCACGTAAATAACGTAGAGGAAATTACGTGCCCAACCCTGCCTGTGAGTTGTGGCGCCAGATTCGCCAGAGAAAGGTAGAGAGAAAGAGAGAGACATGTATTTATAGGTTAAAACGCTGGCCCGATAGAAGCTATCAAGTGAAGCATTCACGCAGGAAGCTATATTTTTTATCACAATCAAGCTTCCATTCTTGCGTTTAATGCACACATATGCATACTCCACCTACTCCATGGACCGAAAATGGCGGGTTAACATACCCGTCAACTCAGATGCTCAAGTACGGTATCAGGTGCAGTATAAAGGGTGATAATGTGATACGGCGTTCGATGCAGGCAGTAAAGAAGGGAAGGCGGGTAATTTTGTTAGGTTTGATGAATAGAGATAAAAGACAGCAAACAGGAAGGGGTTCAGATCAGGAAGTTTATGGGGAGAGGTTCAGGGCGCAGAATTTGAGTGTGTTGAGGAATCAAAAATGGAAAGAGTTATCAGGGGGTGAGTAAGTAGTGAAAGTGATAAAGAAATAGGATTAAGCTTCGGAAATCCCAGAAACATATGTCTTATTACCGAGAAGAGTATGCTCTATTTAACTTACGCGTCGAGAATATGGACATACTCCAGTGGGTAGCTTGTATTCTTAACGCGTTTCAAACTAAATACATGGCTACCTTCTATCCAGTGTTTAATATGGATCAGTGTCGAAAACAGATAGTGATGGGTCAGGGGACTAGATAGACAGGCGAACATAAGAAGGCAAAGCTGGAATAGAGGTATGATAGAAGAGAAAAATCTTATTCTGAAGGAAATGCGAAAAATTTAAAAACACTGGATGCACAATTCAGTAGAAAGTCGTTGACTAATTGAAGGCAGAGCCGCCATCTTTGATGTAGACGGCCACTAAGAGTTTTGCGTAGAATTCAAATAAAGTACGAAGGGAAAAGTGTAGGTAAATTAATAAACAATGTGAAATCCATGTTTTTTTACCAGCATGAGTAAAAGTAGCACACATAATAAGATTATCAAACGAAATTTTATACAATACTGGATAAAAACTCGGTAATATTCATCATTATTGAATATAGTGTTGTATATATTTATAAAGACCATATTTATCACATTCGCATCATGGAAAGTATAAGATTTGTCAAAAATTTGACTCCCCCCCCCCCCTCCCTGATTTCTTTTAAATGCTTACATTTTGTACCGTATATACTTACGCGTAAAACGTCCTGCCGCCACTTACCTCCCTTCTCCCACAATAAGAACAAATAACCAACATTTTTTGAGTTTCCTAAATCACTTTGTTGATTATATATCATGCCATAAATAAATAAATGCACATATGTCTGAACCTGTCACATTGATCTAATGTATTGCCGACATATTACATTTAGTAGCTGTCTACTTCAAAGATGGCGGCTTAGCCTTCAATTCGATTTACGACCCATTTACATCGTCAGGTGGATGTCCACGCGCAGGAATATTGTTTTTCCGCTAAGCGTCACATATTCCTTACCGCGAATTCTGGACGGGCTTCGCGCTTCACTTTTGCGCGGCTCTCTCCGTCAATTTCAGCTCTACAAAAAACCAAAATAACCGAAATATTTGTGAGGCTTTGCTCTACAACGTCCTATTTGCACTTTTTTAAAAATTTGATTATTTCACTGATAAATGAGACGAAATAGCTAAGGCGGTTCTCGAGATCGACTGGTTTATCGATCAACATTTACACATAACCTCAAAAAAAGAAAAATTATTGACCGTAGGCAATTGCCTCTAAGCCTTGTGCATCACCTTGGAACATTAAAATGTTTCCAGCATCAACATCGAATGCTAGAACCTCGGAAAATCTTGCGAGAACATGATTTCCCATGAGACTCTATAGGGAGTTCGGCCCTTTTGATCTCTCGGTACCCCTTTGAGTTAGGCCCTTAGCGCTTTTCCACAATTTTTTTTGAGGTGGAACAATCCAAAAAAAATCCTCTGCAATACACCTCGTGATGGGGATTTGGTCATAGAATCCAAAATGTGAAAAACTCAATTTCGTAAAGTGTTGGTTAGGCCCTTTTGATCCCGCGCCCTTCATATGTAGATTTAATGTGTATTCAAAGTTTTTATGATAAATACCACCCTTCTGACTGCACTGTGAACGAGTAAGATAAGGCTTTAGGTATAAGTGTTTGAAAATATTGTTCAATTTTATATTATTGCTCAATTTTCAGGTTAGTGTTAATGTTATTTATTTTATTCCAATTTTATTGTACCTTTATAAATTTTAATTTTTCCTGCCGAAAACCATTTTTTAATTTCGCATAGTACATTTTTTCTAAGTAACTTCATTGTTTTGTTTCATTTTTTTGCAGCATTGCCAACATGTGTTGTATAACGCTGAATTTGCGTTCTTATAACATCAAGTATGCATATATTTAAAAAAATATAAATATTAACATTGGTAAAAGTAGTGCTTTGCGACTGCCGGATTACACCGCCAGCGCGTTACCACTAGACCACTCAAGTCTCGTATTGTCAGATGCTCTTTTATCGGCGAGTTGTGGAATCCCCATGCAGTAAAATTTTTGTAATCATTTTACACCTCAACAGAGGCCACTGAAAAAAACGGCTTCAGGGTTTTTCATATGTGTATGTAAACTATAAAATTAGCCCTTTTTCGGAAGGCAACTCAATTGACATTACACAAGCTCCCCTTAATAGTGAAATAAATTTTATGAATTTGCTCACAATATTTTAATTTGAGGCAATTACGGAGCTGATATTTTTGATAGTTTTTAGTAACGCAGTGTAAATATTTATTGTAAGGTACCCTAATTTCATGTTAAAAAGTTTAATAAAGTTTTAGTACAATAAAATATTAAAAGTCTATTACCTGATTTGACTTTTTTCTGTGCGTAAAAGCCGGAGCCACGAAGGTGAACAGTTTCATGAATGTTACCTATGTATGCTAGCATACGCGAATAATATAGCAGTGATGGCAAATGTTTGGAATGAACCTTTCAAACGAATGGAGATTATGGAGCACATATAAAAGGGAGAATGAAGAAAAGTGGCATGGATAATGGAACAGGTATAGAAGTAGAGAAAAAAATGGAAAAAGTGGTTTTCTGATAAACTGGTGTGGCTACTATCGGGATCTAGAGCAGATAGGGCTAGAATGAATGGAAAGAGGTAGAAATTTTACAGGAATAGTATTTAAGGCGGACGCTTGGAGAAGACTGAAGGACTCCTGGATGTATGATGAAAGACATGTCCAGAGGGATATATTGAATACTGGAGCAGGAAATTCGAAGAAAGCTCAGAAAAGGTAGTTAGCTAAAAAGTGTTTGAGCGTTGTAAAAGAAAGAGGAGGGAGGGTATAAGATTGACGGACTAAACAGAAGAAAGAAGATAGGTCCAGTGGAAGAAGTGCTAGACTAGATTAGATTAGGGTAAAATATAAAGAATGAGAAAAAAATGTTGGAGAAGACCATTATCCTGAAGATAAGAGATGATTGAGGAGTCCAAATATATCCGATTTCAATTCAATTCATTTCACACGTATATACCCTTTTTGGCTGTTATTATATTACGTCTTCTCATATCACATCGCATAAACCTATAAATGCATAAATTATTAAACCATATTACTAGCCATGAACACCTGGACATTGGGCGCATAAACATTCTTGAATCAGAAGAATTAATCGGCGCATCTCTTGTTACGTACTCTACAAATAGTTAGTTGCTTATCACTCATATTTTTTGCTTACTATTTTCATCCAGATCTCGGAATATTTGCTCAAAATTCCTTGCATACCTGCATACCATAGCATGCCATGCTTCTCCAGCCAAAGTTTCACGATTTTTATCATGGATCTCGATATTGCCTTCAGTCAATCTCGAATTTTTACCCACCAAAGCAAACTGTTATAAGTTAATTTTTGTGCCTTACGGCAGGTCTATATGTGCAGTATATCCTCATCTTCTGAGCTGTAAAGTCTGCACTTCACATCCTTGAATCTCTTATTCCATTTTTCCTAGATTTCCACAGCTCATTCTAGCTCATTGTTCTTTACCCTTTTACCCTATTTCTACATTGGTTCAGTAACTGTCCAAACCCACGTCATGCATACCTTACGGGGACACAAAATGAGTGCAGATAAACAATATAATCTAGAATACAAATCTAAGTTCTGGTAAATTTTCAGATCGAGAGATGTACGAGAGGGACGTATCTAATATTTTTTCTGGAAAAAATCATCTTGATGGAAAATTTATAACTTCTGAAATTTCTTTTGGCAATAATGCTGGTGCGAAAACTTCAATTGAATACGACATTGATGTAACGTTGGATATCAAGGAAGAAATCATACACGGTATATGAATAAATTTATAACTAAAATATTTCAACTGACGTTATATGGCAATCTACGTTTCGGAAAAATTTCAGATCAAGGGACGTGTAAGAGGGAAGAACCTAATCTCCTACCTGAAATAAATCCATTGGAATCGGAAGTTAAGAAAGAAATTATACACGGTAAAAGTTTGTACCTTTAATATTTAATGTAATATGAGTATGGTTTCCTTGCGCTGGCTACGTGCTTTCGAGCTTCGAGCAGCAAAGTGGGTCTGCGATAAAGTATACTTTAACGTGTGCAAGCGCATTCGTTACTCTGCCTCATGCGGACTGTTCTCACGACAGCTTGCGCGGTACTTGTCACTTTAAACTAATCTCAAAATTAGGACCTAAGTTAACGACAAAGCTCGAAAGCACTACTCTAATTACAAGAAACATCGCATGCCACGGCAGCGTAGTTTTCAACGGCTGTGGTGCACAATATACTATTATGTTATGCGAATATGGTTTCCTGACGTTGGCTGCAAGTTTTTGAGCAGCACGGTCGTACACACAGGTCCGGGGACTCTCGTGGTGGGGGATTTTCCCTTATTGAAGCTTCTGATTCATTCAGAAAATCGCCACTTCCAGGGGTAGCGCAATAGTAGAGTGCTGAAAGTGTCGGATTAATTTAAAATTCAAATCTCAAGAAATTAATTTGCTCTAGATATAATTGGTATTTGGAAAAATATGGATGAACTATTGAAAACAATAAAACCAAAATAAAGCTGGCAATTATATTATTCACAATTATTTTTATGAAACTAATTTCTAAAAATATAAAATGCAACGAGTTGCGTTGGAAAATATTTCTGCTTATGAAAGATCACTCGGCACTTTAAAAGTTGATCTTTTGCCTTCGAATCTTGATTTATTATCTCACAATTCGGCATAGAACCACTAGGCTTACGTTAGGGAACACCCCCCACCACGAGAGCCCCCGGACCTGTGTATACGACCGTGTTGATCAGCAAGGTAGGTCTTCGTTGGTGGTTGGGATACTTTACGGGCCTAGGCCGACAAATATCACTTCGAAGGCGCATGCTCATTCCCAACTTTGCCCTACTTGCACTGTTTTCACGACGATGAAGCTCGAAAACCATACTCTAATTACATAAAATATCGATCGCCATGGCAGCATAGTCCTTTACGGATATGTAGCACAATATGCTATTAACTCGGGAACATTGGATATTGAGGAAGAAACCATGCACAGTATGATTAGATTTGAAACCAAAATATTTCAACTAACGCTAGAGAATAAAAATTGCAATTCACATTTTAAAAATTTTCAGATCATGAGACACATCCAAGGAAAGAACAAAATCTTCTTTCTGGAACAAATCAATTCAAATTTGAAACATTGTATATCAAGGAAGAAATCGTGCAAGGTATAACTAGATTTATAATAGAAATATCTTAACTACTATGAATTGAGAAAATGCAATTACATTTTGGCAAATTTCCAGATCAAGAAATTATAGGTCAAAGACGATCTCAAAAATATGAGTCAAATTTGCCTACCATCGATAAGAGAAAAACGAATGATTTGGTTGTTATCAACGAACCGCGAACCCATAAAAAGCAGAACATTCAGGAATTAGGACATGATCCGGAGAAGAAATACAAATGCGAAAAGTGTGCCCGCAGCTATATGAGGAGAGCATATTTAAACCGCCATAAAAAATTTGAATGCGATGTCATGCCACAGTTCAGCTGTAAATTCTGTGGAAAGCGATTCAAACAAAAATGGAGAATGAGTCGCCACGAGGATCTTGCTCATCTGAAATCAAACATACAACCATCGCGAAAGCGGATTTGTTGTGATAAATGTTCTCGAAGTTACACTCTATTAAGTAGTTTACAGAATCATAAACGTTTAGAGCACGCGGCATTCAAACCACAATTTACTTGCGATATTTGCGGATATAAAACGCATAGGAAAGACAGCTTGTTACAACACGTTATTACACGACATTTACAGACATCGGAAACGAGGCATCATTGCGACAAATGTTCTCGAAGTTACACTGCCTTACATAGTTTGAGTAAACATAAACGTTTAGATCACGCAGCGGTCAAACCACAATTCACTTGCGATATTTGCGAGCATAAAACGCATAGGAAAGATAACTTGTCACAACACATTACTCTACGCCACATGCACACATTGAAACCTAGACATTATTGCGACCAATGTTCTCTAAGTTACACTCTGTCGAGTAGTTTGAATAAACATAAACGCTTAAAACACGTGGCAGTCATATCATGATTTGTATATGCGGCGATTGTGACCACCAAATGAATAAAAAAAGTGTTTTTTGTAAGCATATCATCTTACACCATCTCAAACTGCAGAAACAAAAAAAAAGCTGGAAATTCAGGGATCAAGACATGGACCGAGAAAGAAATTCAACCGCAGACTTGTGATATATCGTGAAATTCCATAAAGTCAGGAAGAAACAAGAAGCTTTATGGAAAACCTAAAAGAGTGAAGGAATTTGTGGAAAACTAAACTTCAAGTTTCAAAGTTTCTGTATAATGAGCTGTCTATAAACTTATCTTTTGGCAATGTAGCTACGATACCAAATTGAGGAGGAAACGGGACGACACCAAAAACTACGGTTAGCAGCATGGGTTACGATTTAAAAAACTTCAGTTTTCAAAATTAAGGAGAATGTCTCTATAACTGAGGAGATTATCGTAACTTTTTCGTTTGAACATTTTTTGGTACTGAATGCTATTACAAATTTGAAATTAGATCATTATAACTTCTGTTTAAATATTCATTTTTCTGAATAAGCAAGAATTTCATACTTGAAGATTGGTTTAATTTTCATGGAAGTTTAAAACAAATATTTGAGCAATATGTATATGACATGCCTTTATTCCGTTCCGGAGAAGCAATCTTCGATTTCCTCAGACCTCAAAAAACTTGTAATTCTAGACTTCACAGATAAGAATCGAATTGGTAGAACCCAATGAGAAAATCCAACTGATTTTGCTAACGAGACCATTTTTTCTGTTTGTTAATTCAAATATTTCCTTCAAAATCTAATTATTTTATAGAATATTATATTTCTTTGTTCAAAATTGAACTACTTGGCCGATATTTGAACAGAAAGATTCTTATTGTTTTCTTGGTGAAAGATTTATCTCTTTGGTTGAAAATGTAACTGTTTTGTAGATGACACCACGTGACTTTTGTTTCCTTTTTCATTCGGATGGAAAGTGACTTGGCTGTTCCGAAAGATTTTTTGGCACTGCAGACAAATCTGGTCTCACAAATCGTCTGTCACATCAGAATTTCGAGAAAATTAAGGTCGAAGAACGCGATTGTTACCATTTTTGAAAATTAACAGCGGTTGAACCCGACAAGATAGAGAATTAAAAAATATATCAAAGTGAAGCTTAAACTTCGCATTTTCACGTTCGCATACAAAGAAACGCTTACAAAGTCAAGGGTTCACTGTGAGTTTTTTTTCGAAGTTTCCAGCCCGTCGGGTTCAACCATCACGTAGTGTAATTCGTGTTTTTGGGTTAAAAAATCATGTATTGTGTTGAAAGTTCATTGTAACTGGCAGGATATTAATCATCTTCGTATGAATTCCTTTTTTTCGAAATTCAAGAGTTCAATAGGAAATTCAACTTACAAGTTGAAGATGAACTTTTTGTTTCAAAATCTTATCTTCAAGTAGGAATTCCAATTGTTTTGTAGATATATCGTCTTTTTGACTTAAAAATAAATTCCGACTTTGTTAAAAATGTAAAGTTTTCATTTAAAAATTTATGCATTGGTTGGAAATTCGTCTTTGGTAGAAAACTCATCTTTTGGATAGAAATATAATTTTCGTCTTCCAAAAAAGGTCAAAGAGCAACTAAACTCACTATAGAAACGCGGAAAAACAGAATAAAAAAGAAAATTCGTGTTTGGTGAACGGCTATGTTACTTTTGGGTGGACGAGGGTATCGATCAAACTACGTTTCTTCCGAAATTAGTATCGTAGTTTAAAGACGGTCGCGAAATATTCAAGATAAGTGGTGTGTTCTTATGCTCAAAAGAAAAATTTATAATGGGCTTGAAGTCACATCCGACTTATCATGAAAAATTTGAATGTGAAGTAATACCACAGTTCAAATGTAAATTTTGCGGCGAACGTTCTCAAAGTTACACTCATAAGTGTTTTGAGGGCAAGTTACAGTCTGGCACGTGACCGGTTACATGGTTTATATTTTTTGCCTGTGTGATTTAGAAAATGTAAACCTTATGTTAAAATTTTAGGACATGGTTTAAAATGTAGAAGCGTTCATCTGTATAGCCCTTTCGAGTTCGTCTGATCTGCAACATAGTGCAATTTTTAAAATTTTTCATTCGAAATCGTTACTGCGAACAGGCCTTCACAGCCCTAGCTGAAATAGGAATAATGGAATTACATTTTTCAAATCAAATGGGCTAGACAAGCGTAAACTTAAGTATTTTTAACAAATTTCCGTAATTCTGGCACAAAATATTCATTTTCTAATTATTGAGCCGACAGATATATAAATGTGTAACAATAGGTCACGTGACAGCCACATGCTCTTAATTAAACACAAGCATGTGCATTGTGCAGCATGCATTCTTTTAATATTATTTATTTTCATTAGAATTGTTTGCGACTTTACTTTGAACAATCTAGTGTATAGATATATGTATATAGATTGCCGAATTTTTTTTTTTAATTATTCATGGAAGCAGAAAGTATTGTTTCTGGTTCTTTCAAAAATTTTGTACACTGGATTCGTTTGCACAACAATACTTGATAAGTTTTTGTTTTTCCAGCAAAATGTGAATGATTTGAATCCATAGTTAATAAAATAACATTTCACATTGTAAACATTCTTTTACTCTCAAATTTCTCGAAGTTGCACTCAGTTAGTGTGTTTCTAAATCATTTCGAAAGCGACCACTTGTTTATATCGTTCTCCTAAATGCGCGTTCATTTTTCCAATATTTGCCGAAGTGTTTTTTTTTTAGGTAAATCTAAATTATTTTGTACAAAATTATGAGTGTTCTTGTTCGAAATTCATATTTTTTGAGGTACATTAAATCTGTGAAGGTTGATTTTCACATGGAACCGGTGCCTTCTCGTTGTGATGAGAGTGTAAGAAATCGAAAATTCCAATCCGACGCGAAATGACATGAGTTACGTGGAGACGCCATTGTTAAACTATCGAAAATTCTATGCAAAATTTAAGATTGTAATTTTGAGCCTAATGCCGTGAAATATGTAAAAATATATGACTAAGGTAAAATATAAATAATCAAATTCCTCAGTATTCAATTCGTTATTAATAGTCTTTCGAGTTCAGAAGAAAAAATGAATTGGACGTTTTAATCTCAGTACTAATGTATTCCAAAAATAATAATTATAACAATAATGATTCAATATTCATTTTAATGCTTCTTTTTGGAAAGTAAATCCAAATACACGTAAATGCAAAATGAAAGGTAAATAATGTTTGTGTTTCATTTTGCATCATTAAATGCCAACGGCCAGGCCACGCTTGAAAAACAGTTCCTGTCTGATCACTGAAGTTGAGCAGCGTTGGGCGAGGCTAGTACCTGGATGGGTAACTGTTTGTAAATACCGCGTACTGTTGGCATTTTGGCGGGAGTCTGTGTCTTCTCGTGTATTCAACTCAACCAACTATAAATCTTTACGAGTTACGCTTACCCCGGAAGGGATGATGCTTATGCTTAATGCTCGGCTTAATGGTACAAAAAAAAATCATGAACATGTAGAACATGCTGAAGTTAAAGCAAAATTTATTTGCGACTTTGCTGACATAAGGCAAAAAGGTAACCTACCATAACACATTACTTTACTTCCAAACCAAATGGATAAAATGACTCAATAATGATATCAGTATAGTATTAGTATTCACAATCAATTGCATTTTTTGATATCTCCATGTTCTCATTTAAGACTACGGATAAAAATGTTCTACTTCTTCAAGTGCATACTACACAATTTCCAATAGCCTCTCCCGTGAGGATGGCAAAATCGTAGGAAGCAGGGTCACGATTTTTTTGAAACCTTGACGCTAGCGTTGCTGTGGTAACCATGATGGCCGCTATTTGAGGAACGTTACTTGGAACGATAAAATTGGAGCTCATGAATAGACCATATATTCTTAAATCATGGACCCGGGCACCCTTCAGAACCTCCTGGTTGTTGGTGCGCAGAGATGGGTAGGTGAAATACTCTGGGTAATTCACGTAGTTTTTTACAGTAAATTACTAGGTATTTTACGTGGCTAGTTTCCTACACGATGAAAATTACGCGGATATGGGACTTCACGTTCTGCGGATTCCCTGTTCCCCTCCACAAACATAACCTCAAAAACTTGTAATTATCTAGAACAGG
>WSXT02042175.1:0-13293 GCA_011762715.2 Neuroterus valhalla | reverse complement strand
TTTGTTGTTAAAAATAATACATGTTAGTTGGTACAATCATAATTCTAATACAAGATAAGTATTCTTCAAATAATTTTTAATGAGAAACTATAGTTTGCATAGTTAAATGAAGTATGCAGTATATTGCTTACTTTTTATGTTTCTAGTTTTAATTTTCAAAGTATTAGGCCAAGAAGACTATTCTTCTTGCTTTTTGAACGGTCAACTGCGACGCGCGTGCTATACATTAAGGTGGTCCAAAAATTTTTTTTTCGAATTTTTATGAGAAACGCCCGAAAATTTGTTCGAATCCACGAAAAAATGAATGCATTTTTTTCGAAAAAAAAATAATATTTAGAGGTGGCGCAAGTCCCACAAAGGCTTACACGTATTTCCCGTAAGAAAAGAAGACGTTTTTGTACATTTTATTCAGAATTCTCAATATTAGGTGAATCGAGTTCGGAATCCACCATTTCTCATCACAGTTATTCACAGAATGCGAATAAAATGATATTTTCGAATATCACTCCCATCAGTTTGTTTTACAGGGTCCCAAAAAAACCCCATAAGTGGAGAAATTGGTTTTTCCAGTTTTTGGCGCTAATTATGATTTTATTTGCGGTTTTTTTAACGCAGATTGTTTCAAATACATGAAATACTACTTTATACTGATAATTTGATATTGTCTAAAATTGTTAAAACAATTAATTATTGTTTTTAGCAACTTTCTCTGAGAAAAGGGTTAGAAAGTTAAGGTTTTTACTGAATTTTTCAACCTTGACTTTCGTACCCTTCTCGAAGAGAGTTGCTAAAAACAATAATTATTTATTTAAACAATATAAAAAAATATCTGATTATCAGTACAAAGTAGTATTTCATGCATTTGAAACAATCAGCGCTAAAAAAAACGCAAAAAAATCATAATTAGCGCCAAAAACTCGAAAAACACATTTTTCCACTCATGCGGGCTTTTTGGGACCCCATAAAGCAGACTTATGGGGGTGATATTTGAGAAGTAATATTTTATTCGCATTCTGTGAATAATTGTAAAGAGAAATGGTGAATTTAGAACTCGATTTACCTATTATTGAGAATTCTGAATAAAATGTACAAAAACGTCTTTTTTTCTGACGAGAAATACGTGTTACACTCCATGGGGCTTGCACCACCTCTAAATATTTTTTTTTTCAGTTCCCACTTCATAATTTTAAATCAAGTAAGTACCTCAAAAAATTTTTAAGGTAGGATGAACAGTATTTCGATTAAGAAATATTTCTAAATTATAATAGAAAACTTGTTCACATTGTTCATTGCGACTTTATCCTGTTTTAGTTAAAAAATCAACTGCTTGTTCGAAAATTAAATTCTCTTCTTGGAAATCACACTTTTTTGTTGAAGGTGCATTATTTTAATATAAAAACCACCTCTGATTGAAAATATGACTACTTTGTTGAAAATCAATTCTTCTGTTTTTATTGAAGATTCAAGTATTTAGTTGAACATTGGCTTTTTAATTCAAAAATTAAATTATTTCTTTCAGAATTCATTTCCTTTTTGAAAAGTCGCCTATTTTGTAGAAAATTATTCTTCATGGTTGAAAATTCACCTTTTTCACATAAAATACATTTATTCCAGTTAAAGGTTCATCATTTTACCTGAGAATCCATCAGTTTGGTTGAAATTTATTTCTCTACCTGAAAATTTAACTGTTTCATCTTAAGTGGAAAATGATCTCTGATAGTTCCAAATTCAACTATTTAGATGAATATTCGTCATTATGGATTGATTAATTAGTTCGTTGAAAATTAACATATTTTGTTGAAAAATTGATTTTTGGTATAAAATTATCTTTTTCTTCTAAAGTTACTTTTCTTGTTTGAATTGAAAATTCAATTATTTCGCTGAAAACTCTTATATTTTGTTGGAACTTGTTGGCAAGTTCTTCTTTACCGTTAGCGATCCAAGTTAAACGGTTGAATATCTTTCATATCAGTCGAAAATTCATCTGGTTCAAAACTCTTATGTCTGGTTTGAAATTAATTTTGATCCGAAAATGTTACTTTTCTATTTTTGGTTGGAAATAACCATCTCTATAGTTCAAAATTCAACCATTTTGTTGAAAAATTGTATTTTTTGGTTAAAAACTAATTTTTGGTCGAAATTTCAACTATTATAGTAGAGGGTTCATCATTTCAGGTAAAAAATCGTCTTTCTGGTTTGAAATTTAACTGCTTCAGTTGAACAGTTACAATTTTATTTGAAGATTCATCATTTTGCTTCAAAATCGATTTGTTTGAAAGTTAGTTTTTTAGATACAAGCTAATTTTTGTGGTTATAAGTAATTTTTTTCGACTGAAAATTGAACTTATTTCAAATAAAAAATCTATAGTTGTAGTTAAAAATTCATTTGTTTGGTTAAATTCCAAATTTGAGTATTAAAATTTTGGTTGACGATAATTTATCTTTTTTGATGAAAATTAATTCATCTGTTTGAAAATTGGTTTTTCAAACTCAAAATATTACTGTTCCATTTTCGGTTGAGAACAATATTTTTCAGTTCAAAATTCAATTATTTTGTTAGAACATTATATTTTTTGGTAGAAAATTTATCTTTCTATTTGATATATTTTTTCGTGGGAAATTTGAGTATTTTTTTCAAAATTAATTTATTATGCAATTCTTGATCTACTTTGTTAAAGGATGTTTAGAATGAAGGTCACGAATTGAAAAAAAATGTTTCCGTTTTCCGACAAATATGAATATGTTACTTTTAGTGGACTGGGAAAATTGAAAAACTTGACCGGGAAATGACCGGTAATTTGAAATCATCCGCCAAATCGCCACCCTGCCAGTGTACTAAAACTCGATTCGATCCGTTCATTTTTTGGGAATTATCGTGTTTACGAACGGACGGACGGACAGACATACAGACTACAAAATGACACCACCGCCAAACCTGATTTTCAGCTTCAGAGGGTCTCAAAACGTGGAGATCCGTTGACACTTCAAGATGTGGAATTTCGGACGATTCTCAATCATACATGATGTGAAAAACCAAAAAGTAAATAATAATTGGCTGACTTGAAATTCTTTTTTGTAAGAAGTGAAGAAGATTTAATTTTTGGAAAGAAAGTTTTTTATATAATTGCAAATGGAAGATTTGTTTTATTTCCATTTCCCTAATACATAGTTTTATAGTTAAAACATCTCTCAGAACGAAATATATATACACTGTTCCCGCGTAAGATATATGGAACGAAAATATTAAGTAAAAAAGTTAATTCTGATTGGAAGAAGGAATTGAAAACAGAAACAGATAAATTCAGGATTATAATTACTTTTACCAAATTCTTCTTCCCTAATCGGAAATCTTTAAATTCTTCTGAAATGTTAAAAAATCTTTGAAAATGATATTTAAATATCTTGAACCTTTTAAAACTGTCCGGAAAAAACCAAGGATTCAAAACCATTCATTGAGTAGGCACTGTGATATTGCCTTTTCGTTTTTTTTTGCCGTTGAAACCGTAAAAAATCATCTTTTTCGGAATTCATTCACAGAATGAATTTTACATTTTTGCTGTATAAAATTACCGGCCCAATGGGAATATCACATCTGCAACTGTCAAATTCATGGCTGAGCGTATTTTTACCTAATTTGCTAAATTTACTTCGACACTTGATGGTCCTCTTATTTGCATTGGTCAGCGATGTTAAATTCAACAGGGTTTTTACAGTGTAAGTGGCGTAGATCATAAGTCATGAAATAGAGAATTCGCATGGATATGTCATTATCAGTATTTAACAGTCATTATCTCAATTAAGTATTCCTAATTTTTTTTGTATGAAAATAATAAATATTTTCCATCTCCCAAGAAATACGTTATATTTATTTTGCAATTCTCAAAAGAAGTTTCCCAACTTTACAGACTTGTTCAATTTTTTCTTCTACATACTGCTGAGGTTTTTTTGATTTATAAGTGGAGTATACAATCAATGCAATTTTTATTACTTTTTGTTGACAATGAAGTATCAATATTAGTTTTTGTATTCTACCACAACTCAAACATAATTAGGCATAATCTGAATTTTTTATGATTTAAATAATTCACATTTATCAAAAATAATTTGATAATCAAATTTAAGCATAGTTTATGCTTTCGTATCTCAGAATCCTATTATTGTTATTCTCTTCCCTATTATGGGTTTGAGGGCCTCTGTTCCCTTTACGAAAAGTTACATAAGTTCCTTAAACTACTTATTATAACTTAAATTAGACCTAAAACTTTTTTTATAAATTCCAGAGGGATTCAAGGAGGCTGCTGAGAAGTTTCAGCAAGAATCTGGCGTGGGTCCCACAGTTGAGCTAAATTCCCTTGATGACAGAATTCGAATTCGAGACGCAATACAAAACGGCAGAATTCAGGAAGCTACAGACTTGGTGAATCAGCTACATCCAGAACTACTTGATAATGACAGATATCTTTACTTTCATCTTCAGCAACTGCATCTTATCGAGCTAATTCGCACTGGCAGAATCGAAGAAGCTTTACAGTTCGCTCAAGAGCAATTGAGTGAAGCCGGAGAATCAGATGACAATATATTGAGCGAGTTGGAAAGAACTTTGGCATTGTTGGCTTTCGACGAACCCCACAAGAGCCCTTTCAGTGATCTATTACACCCAACTCATAGACAAAAGGTATTTTCAATTACTCACACATTTCCATTTGAAGTCCTATATCAGTAGATCAAAAAGACGGTAAATGAGACTGAATTTATTTTTCTAACAAGGATTTATCGCATTTCCGTTGTAAAAGTTATAAACCCTATCCGATAATTTTGAATGTCACTTGAGGGGCTGATGGCAAAATCGGAGTAAAAAAGTCTTCGGAAAGGAATGAGTTAGGAACGTTGCGGACAAGAACGATTAAGAATAAAACAAGAATAACGAAGATTGTATCGTATATTGCATCATAAAAATGTGATAGAATGACAGAATAGAACATAATCTATTGTTCCTTCATATTTTCATATTATAATGCACAGTACCATTCTTGTTTTTTAAATTATATTTTATCTGCAACTCTCTTGAATCATTTTTACTCCGACGATTTTTTTACTTACGCGATGAGAATGTATTCGTTAAAGCCGGAGCGCGAGGTGAGATTGCCATCGAGCGCGAAGCGCGCTCAAACTTGCGAGCGAAGCGAGCCGCGCGCGATGAGAATGTGCCTGCGCAGCCGGCAGATTTTTTTTTTCCAAATTTGAATTTCCACTATTCACCGGAATGGCTACAGATATTTCCAATAATAATATATCTTTGATAACATTGATAAATGTTAGCTTCAGTATCAATTTCTTTCAACAAAAAATGAATAAAATGGAAACATTAATGGACAGTATAAATGTGGAATTCCTCTTAGAACAAATCCTTGATAAATAATTGAGTATACTTCATACATTTTCAGATCGCTAGTGAATTAAACGCAGCAATATTGAAAACAGAACACAGGGAATCGACAAGTCCGAGACTCGACAACCTCTTGAAGCTTATATTATGGGCACAGGATGAGCTGGACAAGAAAAAAATCAAGTATCCGAAAATGACTGATTTGGGTAGTGCAACAATAGAAACCCCGAAGTAATTCGAGGGCAGTTAGAAATGCAGAATACTAGAAATATATTTATTTGATAAATTATTAGAATTAATATAATTTAGAGGGATTATACGATATCGATGTTTTCATTGTTTTCACGCAAAAAATGATACAAGACTTTACCATCACTGAATATCCATAACTTTATTGAAATAATGTTCACAAGATTTGTCATTATGACTTATCATTTCGAAGGTACAGGAGAGAAGTAGTACATAAAAAAATAGAAAATTGTGATTACTGCAATCCTATTTTATCAATCAATCCCTAATATTGTTAATAAATAGAATAAAGACATTCTTTCGAAATGCGTTGGTATCTATAACTTTTCGTTGCGAATTTACAATTCACACCCACAACAAAATATAATGGTCATCGGAACAAAAACACTGTAAAAAATCACACTTAACGTGTTGATTACCTGTACATTTGAGGAAATTATTGATACAATACGATTGTTTGTTTGAGTTTAAGAAAAAAAACTGTACGTACTTTAGTCAACAATATTTAGCACTATCGCATTATTTTATCAAATTCATATTCTCCATTCGTCAAAGAAAAAAATTGAATAATTAGCTATCCTACTGCTAATAATTTCAAGCACATAACAAATTAAAATGGCTGTAAATATTGGCGACTTTGTGGAAACCTTCAAGTGAATAGGGACTTGTAAAATGGTGTAGATTATTGAGAAACTTTCTAGAATGTCTATGTTGTGATAAATGAAGTAATTAAATATTCGATAATCTAGTTTCGTTCATACAAAAGAATTACGTTCCGTAATAATCAGTTCCTTTTTTACAATATTATTAACTAATGAAAGCCCTGAAACGTCCAACAAAATGCCAAAAGGTGTCGAAATTCTTTATAAATCCTAATTTCCTTGAAATGAATCACCAACCAAACATGTATTCCATGGCCTTGGAAACTAAACCAGTTGACTTTTGAGGAATGTTTTCAGGCGATCTCACCGACTGAGGACTTAAATTTTGATTGTATCCGGAAACGAGAGGTCGCGCATTTTGAATTCTCACCGGTGTTTTCATAGAACTGTTCGGATTTCCTTGGCCAGGTTTAATCGGTGAGGTAAATAGCCTCATGCTTCCATTTAATTTGAGGCGATTCTCCTTGTCTGAGCCTAAAACAACACCTTCGTCTGTGCATGGAATCACGCCAATCATAATCGATCCAGAAACAATATTGCCATTGCAGGACAAAGCCCTTTGAGCCTCTTGTTCCGAGGAGCATTTTAGGTGAATCCAATTACTCTGTGGATGCGGAGCGTGGTGTTTATCAACAACACGTACTCTGCTCGAAATGTGCGCGAGAACGGCGTTGAGTGCACTCGGTGGAAAGCCGAAGGCAGTCACCCATTGCAGAAGACCTTGTGATGATTCGCTGTTACCTGGACTGGTTGGAGAGTCCAGGAAAGAGGAATTCATATTGCCAGATAAGACTCGAGACTGATTTCTGAGAATGCTTTGGTTGTTGGCTGATACGTGTGAATTGGATAATTGCGCTGTTTCGAAGGTATCGAAGAGACCTCGAGTAGGTGGTCCTCCAACTTGATTTTCCGACCCAATCTGCGGTGCATTAGGACTTGTGGGAGTTCCGAACATTGCTTTCTGCCGGTTTGTTCGGTAATCAGCGGATCCATAGTTTGAATTTGATGACGGAGAGTGTAATGCAGGTGAGCTTCCAAATCGTGACGTATCTGGACTTGCGACACTCAATCTGCCGTGCTGAAAGTAGAAAAAATAGAATTAATTATAATAAAGGCTTGGAAATAACTTCCGAGATCTATAAAAAAAAATGTATTTCTTTATTATTATAGGATACAAATTCTACATATGAGCCGCTTCTAGAACAACCACCTGATTCGACTTGAGTAGTTCTTTCCGAGTCACTCATTTTCACCATGCTAATAATTAGCTCGTCAATTCCGGGAAAATCTCTTCACTTTAAGAATGCTCCATTTAACTTCGCACAGTGTAAAAGTACGTTTCGAAATCGCAGGTTTTTCTATATGACTGACCTAGAGAGATTAATCTTTTGGGATACTTTGACAAAAATTTGAATCATTAAATACTGTGTGCGCTTAGATATTATATTTTACGTGATACACAAATTTCTCCAGGGTGTCAAGCGATCTGGAAAACCTGCAACTCTCCTTGAATTTCTTTTTGAACCTTAAAAACCTGGAAATCTCCTTGCATTTTCCATTAAAACCTTGAGGAAAATTAAATTTACTGAAATGCGAACAGTAGTTTTAAGATGAAAGCAGAAAAGCTGGAGGATAAACTTGTAGTCGTCAAACTAACATTCTTCGAAAATTTTGCAAACGACTTTTAACCTTCGATTCCATTTCTTTGATTTATGCTTCTACTAATATGTACACGTGTTATTTCGAAATTTGTGAAAAAGAGATTTTACAAAATCTAGGAAGTTTCAAAGTTACATTAAAAGAAGTTACAAAACTGGTTGTCAGCAAAAGAAAATTAACTCGGCTACGCTCCTAAACATTACAAAAAAAAAAAGATTTGGAATTTTGTTGCAAGTTATATCTAAGTGGCTAAAGTTACAAGAAGAGATACAATATACTTCAGATGACTGTGATGCTGGTGAATCGGTAAAAGAATTAGAAAGTAAGAATAACAGAATAATGAATAACGCTTTGGAATTCATAAAAGTTAAGACATTTAACAGTAAAAACTTAAAATTTCTTGATCTAGAATATTTGTACGACCTAACTATAAAAATATTTATTATTTAAAACTGGAAAAGTATGTAACAGAAAAGATTCTGATTTCTTGTTAAAGTGTCAAACGATCTCAATGGTTTACAGAAGATTTTACTAATTATTCTATGGACTGTGGTATAGAAAACTTCAGTATTGTATACAATTTCATAAATTTTTACTTTCTGCCTCAATAAACACAGGAATAAGTTTTATGGATGACACTTATGTTTGCGGAAAAATTGAAGAATTTATTTATGTTTATCAGCGTGGCGACTTGACCAGGTAACCGGGAAATGACTGGGAATATAATTAAAAACCCGGGAATTCACTTGACTTAATCTGGACAGCTTTAAGCTTTACCGTAAAAATACGAGAAATGACCGCTTTCTCTTCATAAATTGAAAAGAAATCTTATCATTTTATTTGGAGAATTCAACGTTCTTTGAGTTCCATTGTAAAAAGTTTTTAATATATCTATACTTTATGAGAGAAAGAACTTCTATTTTTTTTTCATTAAAAGAAAAACCATCCGCCAATTTGTTGCTCTGTGAGATTTTTCAGCTGAATCAAGTTTGATTATCGAATTGATGATAGCCCCTACATACAGGATTCATTATTTTCTTAATTTTTCAAAAAAAAAGTGTATATCACGTTTCATCTGCTGCCTCTTCATTTATCTGTTTTGAGACAAAGAATTTTTCAAAATAATTCTATTTTTAATTTTAGGGCAGAGAGTTTCAGAAGGGAAATATAATTTCACTTGGAATGGGGAATTTTTGCCATGGAACGGGAACCTTTAAAAATAATTTGAATTCGGAGTTAGAGGAGAGGAATTTAAAAAAATCGCTCTTACAATTTGGAAGTCCGCTCTTCCTAATTTTGAACGAAGAAAGTACTTCAAGCAGTTTTTGGAGTAGAAGTAGTATTTCGAAGAAGAAATGTTTCTAAATAATAATAGAAAACTTGTTTACATGGGTCATGACGAATTCATCCTTATGTAGTTAGAAAATCAACTACTTGAACAAAAGTTAAACTCTATTGTTCAAAATTGAATTTTTGTTGTCGAAGGTGCTCTCTTCAAGAATTTATGTACTTTGTGGAAGAATCACCCTTATTGGAGAAGATTAATCTTTATGGTTGGAAATTCATCTTTCACACATAAAGTATATCTGTTTTTTTACCATTAGGCCATAATCCCTTACGGGGTAAGCGTAACTCGTAAAAAGTCATATACTTACTATGAATTAACCAAAATTCAATTAAAAAAATTTCCGGAAATTTAAGAAAACTTGCGGTAATTAATCTTACAGGTAATTGACGGTAACTCAGGATAAATAACCCAGAATTCAATAAAAAAATATTCCATAAATTTCCAAAAATTTTCGGTAATTTACGATAATTTTATCATGTATGTATGGTAACTTTCCATAAATAACCGTAAAATTCCATTATTTGCAACAAAATTTCCTCACAGTTTCTACGGTAAGTGGGCTGATTATCATAAAATGCAAGCTTATAGATGTTTAATTTTCATTATTCATCTCTGACGTCACTTAACTCCCTAGGGAAGAGAGGCTTATTTTGATTTTGTGTAAGGAGTGGGTGTAGAATTTCGTTTTCATCAAGTATCTCGAGAACGGCTCATCGTGCAGCAATTCGGACGGAATTTTCGAGCTACTTCAATGGAACTGTATTTAGAGAGGATGCACCTATTGACCTACTCAAATTTTCATTGCGGGTATGGGGTGGGGGTACATTCTTAAAATCTATAACACTGTGTCATCTAAAATTTTTGTAAACAAAGCATACCGTCTGGTATGAGAGATGACACATACTGTATACATAATTTTATGGTAATTGGGAAATCAGAATTCATATTGGTGAGACAGATGTCATCATAATAACAAAGAGACGACCGAAAATATTTTAAGATGTTGATGTAATATTCAGGGCTACTATTTGATCGTCAGGGCATGTTAAACGTGTAGCGCAAAGAGCTATAAGAACTCGTATTTGAACCTTAAGGCCACGTGAGCGAAGCCTAAAAATTTGGGAAATTTGATGAAAAAAATAGCTGCCCGCCGCGCGGGCACATTCTAGCCGAGCTGCGCGCGCGGCCCACTTAACTCGCAAGTTTGAGCAAGTTTGCCACTCAATAATAAATCCAGCTCGGACTTCGCACTTGGTCTTTGTACTTTCCTACATTGGTCATAGATCTTCAACAATTGAGGAGCAAAACATTGACTACTGTAATTATTGATGATTGAAAATTATCTTTTGTTAAAGCTGCTTCGGCTCGGTCTCGCGCTTTGCACTTGATTAAAATTTTTTCAAAATGCGCACTTTTCTATATTATCTTCGACTCTATAATATTGAATGTATATTTAGAGGAGTATACTTAGATTCAAACTGTGAATCCGGCAGCGTTCCACCGATTTGAATGAAACCTTTTGCAAGATCTTTTTTTTCTAAGTTTTCATTACACATATTTAACATCACAATGCAAAAGGGAACGCCGCCGAGTTCCCAAGTTTTTTATTTTTAACGTCTAACAAACTCCTCTATATACCTCGTCCCAGGACTGCAGGTTCAGGTTATGCAAAACTGAGTATAAATTTTATTTTTCATGATTACTTCAATATTATTTCATAATTTGGCCGTAAAGATTTGTATGTATCTCTTTGAAATAAAAAATTCTTCTTTATAACTTTTTTTCCTATTTCATAGTATTTTTCTGGAAAATGGACTTCTTTTTATTTATAATGTGGTCTTTTACGACTTAAACAAAAACTATGCGTCTTATATAAAAATAGCGCATGGCAAGTTTTCAGATCTTTTAGGAGTGAACGATTTTGTTTCTGAACATTTTTCTATTAACGCGAATAGTTAAGCCATAATATGGATTTAAAAATTTTTGATACCATCTTTTCTATGGTTGAAACCGTAACAGTTGGTCGAAAAGGGTTAGTGAACGAACTTGACCTCCATTTTTAGTCCCTAAAAACGTGTGCCAAAGCGCAATTCATTCAAAAGTTATCCGATATACAGATGACGACAGACACACACAAAACATCCATGCTTCCAACCATACACACTTCGTATTCTTAAAACTTCATTTTGTATTGAGATGACTGCTACAGTACTTGATGTGCAATAGAATGAGCTTTCTTTCAATATATGTGCCATTTTTCAATTTTTTTCTAAGAGCAGTTAAGACGAAACTCATAGAAGTTCTGTATATTTCGTTTTCCAACGAAGAAAATTGGAACAAACTCTGTATACGTACAGGAAAATAAACGAAATGAAATTATTGATTGCATCCTTTTTCGATATAAAATTGGGCTAATAAAATGAATTAACATCTGATACTGGTAGAAGCCACAAAATTTGGCTCGATTTATTTCATAGTGTAATAGTATACGGAGTTGCAAATATTTCACAACTGTTAGAGACCTCTATTTTTTTAGAAAATTATTAAATTTGTTGAAATTTTTTATGAATAAAAGTTTCAGATAAATTTACTTAAAGCTCTGTTGGTCAAAAATAGCTCGTTAACGAAATCATCCTTTTTTTTTGCCAAAGCATATTCCAATATGATCATTTTTTCGGAAGTTATCGAGTCTACAGATTCAAGATAGAGTACAGACTGCAGACAGACACCTTTGTAAAAATTGCTTTTTCTGACGATATATCTACAAATTAATATCAGACCATTTTTTGGATTGGATGCACAGTTTTGGTTTAAATCGTGAAAAATGTTATCAAAACTAAAAAATTCCATTTTCCATCAAAACTGTGTGAGATACGAAGAACATGCAATGAAACAAAATTATTCGTTTTAAAAAAGTCTACAAATTTACTGTTGACAATTGTTTGATAAAACGTATAGTTTTTGTTTTACTCATGATGACGCCCTTGACACAATAAAAAACTGATTTTTTTCCGGAAAAACTGAGAGAGACAAGGGAAAATATTTATGAGCGAAGATATCCACTCAAAAATTGTCTACAAATGTTGTCTCAATCGTTTTCCAATAGGACATATATTTTTCGTTTTAATCGTCATAACGATTTGAAAAAATGAAACATTTTATTTCTCAGACAAACTAGATATTATTATTATACCATTAGGCTAAATCCCTTTCAGGGTAAGCTAACTCGTTTACGTTTTATCATTGTAAGCGAATTATTATTGGTTATTTTCACACTGAGTGGGTCTATAAATCTCGAGGACCTGTACTGTAATGAGAATGTGTTCCTTAAGGTCAATAGAGCCTTAAGTAAATTAATTTGAAACTATAAACTAGACCGAACACGAAGTGAGAGGACCAAAAAAAGCCGAGCGCGTAGCGCGAGGTTAATTCCTTTCGAGCGCGAGATCCGAAAGGCGTGCGCCCTAGGCGCGCTTAAACTTGCGAGTAAAGCGCGCAATTATGCGATGTAATTGGGGAAATATTCTCAAGTAATTGACAATTACACTTGCACAAGAAATAATAATTTTAAATTTACGCTAAATGAAATATGTATTTATATGGGCAAATACCAAACTATTGTCTCCAAGAAGAAATCCAGGAAGGTATACAGATTGACCTCCAGTGCTAGTAGGTGACTGAGCAGGACTTCCCACTGGCGAACCTAACGTCATTGGCTCCATCTAAAAATAAGGGTAATATAATTTTCATTTATTCTAATTTGAATGCAACACACTTTTCCAATAAGAGTTCGGTAATTATGGAGTTTAGCGAATTCTCCCAAAAATGGTCCAAAATTAATCATTTTTTTTCCTAAATACAGCTAATTTTATTCTCATAACGATTCCGTGAGCGGAAGACCATTTTTTTAATAATAAATAATTAAAAACATTGAAAAACGGTCTGTGACAGAACGCGACTTTTTGTCTAGTTTTGGACGGAAGAGATCA
>WSXT02042174.1:11178-27954 GCA_011762715.2 Neuroterus valhalla | reverse complement strand
GACATATAGACAGACACATTCGTAAAAACTTGTTTTCCGGGTTCAGGGGGTCTCAAAACGTGGACATTTACAAAATCGGGGGGTCAAATTTTACACAAATCTAATACCTTCTCTGTTGAGAATGTAAAAGTGACGCTTGTTTTCTTCTTCAATTTTGACAGCGATGCCTAATTGAGCGGCAAAAAAAAACATAGAGATGGTGTCTTTGAGTTTGCTGAGCTCAATACATAGTGGTAGGGAAGGAGCTGCGAAGAGAAAAGTACCGTTAAACTCTGCTAAAAAATTTGATGATTACGTATTTTTTTTATGATAAAAAACATGTTATCGAATAATACGGATGGTACAAAGTTGCCGGACAACTTTGCACCTTGCATCTTCGCACGTTCTTGACTGTGCACGTCTTTGGCCAGACGGCAACTTTGCACGTGTATGGTCAGACAACACACTGTGCACATGCCAACTCTGCACGTGCCAACTGTGGGCGTGGAAACCTTGCACGTGTACAGTTGTCCAAGCGTCAAAGTGCCTACTGTGCACGTCTCATACATAATGTCTTCTAAATTTCTTTTCTCAGTTTCTCAAACGAGATTTAGATACCTATGCAAGTGCACAGTGTTAACCTGGATACTTGGGCAACTGTATACGTGCACAGTTGGCACGTGCACAATTGGCACGTGTACAATTGTTCAAGTGTCTGAGTGCCCACTGGGCACGTCTGCTACCTAATGTATTCTGAATTCCTTTTCCCAGTTCCTGAAATGAGACTAAGACAACTTTGCGAGAGTATACTTTGCTTTTGGACGGCTGCACACGTGCACAGTTGACACGTCTGCTACATAATGTCTTCTGAATTCCTTTTCACAGTTCCTGAAATGAGACTAAGACAACTGTAAAAGTTCACAGTTTTTACTTGGACGGTTGGACAACTGTACACGTTGCACAGTTGACATGTGGAAACTTGGCACGTATACAGTTGACCAAGTGTCTAAGTGCCCACTGGGCACGTCTATAACATGATGTCTTCTGAATTCCTTTTACCAGTTCCTGAAATGAGACTTAGACAACTGTGCATGTGCACAGTTTGCACTTGGACATATGTTCACGTGCACACTTGGCACGTGTACACTTTCCGTCTGGCCATAGACGTGCATGGTGGGCCGTCTGACTATCGACGACCACAGTTGGTCACGTGCAAAGATTCCAAGTTCAAAGTTGTCTCCATCTCGAACAATACGAGCTTGTTCGGGCATTCTGACAAAGTATGAAACTGAAATGGTTCGAGATAAACTAGGTAAATCGTCTTTCTTATTTGTCAACCTGTTTCATCTATATGTAGGCCCTGAATTGCCAATTTCAACACACATTTTTTCCCTAACCTCCAAAAATACTAAAGGAGCCAGTTTGTTAAGATAGAAATCTGTCCAATTCGATGCCTGAATGAAAATGCAAAAGCTGCAAAATAAGAAAGACCAAATATCTGGTCTAACGGAACTTTTTTATTTGTTGAAGTAGTGAAGTCTCTGTATGGAGCACAAAAGAAAATGGATTAACAAGAATGGGATAGAAAAAAATGTTGCAGAAAAGATCTTCTTGATATTTGAAACAGACCATTGAAAAACAAGTTTGAAGAAACGGAAGGATATCCGCGAATATATAAAGGTTATTATTGGTGATAGTAGTACCCAGTCCCAAATTCTCAAATCATTAGAGGTTCAGTTATTTTCAAGAATAAACAAACTCTTCATGTGCTCCTCACTTTTGATAATAAGAACAAATGGAATAGTGAAAGCCATAATGAAAGACAAAATATACCCTACTAATGGGATTTTCAACTTCAATTCAAGTTATTATTATTATTATAATTATTATTACTAAGTTATTTGAGGTTCAGTCTTTGAAAAGATTGAACAACTGACGCGCCTGTTTTTAACTTTTTATAATAAGAACCAACCAATGAGGGAAAACCAAGATGAGAAACAAAATATGCTGTGCGAACCACCCTTTTGATGCTAACAGTAAACTGCGAACGCATCAAGATTTTCATCAGTGAAATTAATATCCAGTTTCAAGGATAATGAATCCTTATGGCTTAAGTCTCAATTTCAATTCCATAATTTTCAATACTTGGGTTTTCATCAACTTTTTATAATTGAAACAAACAAGAAATACAGGAATGGAAAAACAAAATAATCTCTGCAATCAATCATCACCGTCCGTCAAGATTATTATCAATAATTAATGAAAGAATAATAGACCACCCCGTTTGAAAAAAATATCATGCAACAATCCAGCGCGATGATAGACCGTCCTTACGCTTATCTGCACAAGACATTTTAGCACTTCTCTGTTTGACCTAGTCTAGCGCTAGTCTGCACAGTCAAATCAAGCGCAAGCTAGTAGATCTTGTAAAAATATATTCTATTTCATTGACGTTACGAAGTAACTATTGTGACAGGCTCTTCCTCTATTCGAGAGATCATCTTCCTCAGCGTCGATGTCCGGTGGAGACCGGTGCTCATTTTGCTTTATTCACTTCTACTATTTTATCCTTTAGCTTATTAGATCTGCAGTCGAAATGGGTCAGGTGTAGGTAATGCGGATACATATCCTAAATACAAATCTTAATTCCGAAGGCATATGAAGTAGGCAAATTAGGAACAAAAAGCATTATAATCATGAACATAAATCAAACTTGTTTCGTCACAAGCGTAAAAATCTAAAGATAACATAGAATAACGGATGACGGAACGAATTACGATATTCGGGTGGGTATCAACGTTTCATCGGATGTTCCAGGGTTCAAAGTCCCTTCTTGTGTGGTTAGTTCACAGATGTGCCAGGAATGTGCATACCTGTTCACTTTCGAGTAGAAAAGAAAACGCGTCGGCGTAAAGCAATTGGCAGTCGTGGGATTTCGGTGAGGCGGTGAGTCGAATATTTTTTGCCTGTTGGCGCAAGGGAAGTCTCTTTAGTGATGATTTGACGCCAGAAGGCGTTATCGGAACCGAATGTGGCATCAATTTTGCCTCGAGACAGAAGTTGCCGAATTTTTCGGATGCGGCCTCCACGTTGCCGAGCGACTTCGCTGCCAGATCCGACTGAAGGCGAAAGACGAACAAAATATTCTTATAAAAATCGGTAGATGAAGATCAACAAAAATATTCATTCGAAATGGGAAAATGAAGGGCCTCAAGGGTGAACGCGTTGAAAAAAAAGCGGCTCCGACAGTACGAACGTCTTACCTAGTTAACCGTAGCAAGAACCAGTCGTTTCTCGCTAGAAGAAGACCAGGCATTTCCAGACAAGCCGAAAGATTTTCTCTTATAATACTCCGGAGGTCAAGAGGATGTCTCGCCAGTCAGGCTGACGAATCAGCCCTTTTTTAGTGCTCTGCACGGCGTTATATAGCTTGCCGCCTACTCCCAGTTGCGAGGAGAAGGTGCTGGTTACCATGGTGGGAGTTCAGCGGTGTCTACGATTGGGTATACTCGGCGGAGTGGGGCTTGCTTACCGCATTGAGTGTTGCCTGACCCCACTGCTGCGCTCTCAGGCCTGTTCAGGGCTGTTATAACCATGCAATGGTATGTTACACTATGGACTGCAGGCAGGATAAAAGATACGATTTACGTACTAAGACGATGATCTCTATTTCTATTCTCAAGCACGCAGAAACCTTAATATTTCTTGGTGTTGGAAATTTCGGTACACAAATCTGATCAATTAGGAAATACGATTAACCACGTATCCACTGTAAATAATCAATGAAGCTTGTTTATTACCTCTCATCGTTTTACAAAAGTAGTTGTTTCGATCAATAAGATTATCTGTTTATTGCCGAGCCGTATATTGTGTTCTGATATTTCTACAAGTTTCAGTAAGATTTGAATCTCTAATATTCAATTTTCGACTTGCCATGTAGCAACCGATTTATTGTTCACAGAATGGAAGAGCAAACTTTTGGAAAAACTCATTTTGCCTAAACGTCGCGCGACTGCCACAGAGGTTCTTGACAAAACCCCAACTAGGCGCACGTCTGCTCTAACATTTTTTCACACAAGACTTGAGAATAAAATCCAGTTATATCTGTAATCCATCTCAAGACCTGGCTGACTAAAATCTGTATGTACTACTAGAAAAAGAAATGAGATAACTTTGAGCGGTCAACGTTCGAGGCGTTTAATCTTTATGCTATAAGAAGTTCTGCGATGCTACGAATCTTGTCCCACATAAAGGAATGGCGTGATGACGGCCTGATAACCCAGAAATCCGTAAATCCTTCTGCTTCCACCTTCAGACCCTGTCTTCGAGCTCCGTGTAAAACGTAAAACCACGCAACCGGTGGTGCTGCAATAAATCTGTGAGCCAACCAGCCAGACTAAATCGAAATGGACCCTTGAGCTGCACTCTCTGTTCTCTTTTAATAAAAATGAAAAAAAAATTATCCCATGAGATTATAACTATATTTTATTCCTCGAACGATCCTCAAAGCGAAACTAGTGTTTAGGAATCGAGCAAAACTGTTTGCCGTTTATCCAACGTAATTTTCGAACATCTTGCACTTATTGCTGTTGGAAACAAAAATGAGTTTTCATTACTCGAAGTTCTTTCTCACGTTAAATTCATAATCCTTACAATTGTTTTCAGAAAAAAATTTAGAGATCATCCCTTTGATTGCAAAATTCATTGAAAACCTCATGAAAGTTAAAAAATATTTGATCTATGCAATATTCGTCTTGCGCGCTTCAAATAAAAATTTTTGATCGTCTTATGAATTATTATGAATATAATACACGTTACTTAACAGTCTATTCTAGGGGGAATTTGGGTGTTTTGTTCAAGTCGTTTTTTTGGGTTGAAAACCCAACTGTCTTGTTGAATATTTATCCTTCTGGATAAAAAATTATTCTTTTTTTATAGAAAATTGATGTTTCGTGTTCGAAATCAAATTTTTCGCCAAAAACACAACTCGTCAAAATGGATTCTCAACTGTCTAATACAAAATAATCTCTTCGACTCAAAAGTTGTAGTATTGGTTTCCAAATTTCTACTACTTTTGGTAAGATAATTCTCATTTTTGTTGAAAAATTTTAATATTCGGTTGAGAATGCGTCTTTGCTGGTGTACCAATCAACTATCGAGTTGAACGTTTCGTCTCAGTGTTGATTTCGTGCTCTCGAGTTAAGAATTTATCTTCCTTGGTTGGAAAAGAACTTTCTTGTTGAAAATTCAATTTGAAATTTCAGAAATTCAACTGTCTCCTGAAAAATACATCCTGTGGCTCAAGGATCAAACTTTTGGAATGAAAATGAAACTTACTTCATCGAATGTTAATCTTTTTTGTATGAAAATTTGACTTTTATATTGAGAATGTATTTTTCAGGTCGGAAACAGCACATAGAAGTTGAAAACTTTTATTCAGAAATATTTGATCTTTTTCTGTTCAAAATTATCGCTTATGTGAGAAATAAAACTTGTTGAAAATTACGCACGTATTTTTGTTAAAAACCTGATTGGCCTTTCCATAATTTGAAGTTGTTGAATATTTAAAAAAATGGATGTTTAGAATGAATTATTGAAAAATCCATAGATAATTCTTTTGATAGAGTATATTCATGACAAACCTTATGCGAACTAAAGAACATTGGATCTTCCGGATTTCCATCTTACAAGCTTTGATTGAGACTTTGAAATCATCCAATGAAAACCACGGTGTCCAACGCAAGGTTGACGTGCAAGCCTCGTCAAGTTTAACACGTATTTCCCATAAGAAAAAAAGACGTTTTTGTAAATTTTATTCATAAATCTCAATATTAGATGAATCTAATTCAAAATTTACCATTTCTCTTCACAATTGGTCACAGAATGCGAATACAAGATTACTTATCAAATATCACTCCCATAAGTCTGTTTTATAGGATCCCAAAAAACTCCCATGAGTGAAAAAATGGGTTTTTCTAGTTTCTGGCGCTAATTATGTTTTTTGCGGTTTTTTTTAACGCAAATTGTTGCAAAAATATGAAATACTACATTATACTGATAATAACATGTTTATTCAAATCGTTTAGGCAGTTTATTATTGTTTTAAGCAACTTTCTCTTAGAAAAGGGTTATAAAGTCAAGGTTTTTTTCTGAATTCATCCACTTATTTTCAACGTTTCAGCTAGAGCGAGGTAATAATCAATTAAAGTTAACAAAAATAATTATCCAAACAATAAGTTATTATTCATAACAATATTCTCTTGGAATAATGCTACAAAGTTGCGGTTTTTCCTGAAATTTACAACTTTTTGTCCACTTTTCACTTGAAGTGGGTAATTGTTTAATTTAATTTAGCAGAAATAATTGTTTAAATAAATTGTAAATGTTTATTAGCATCTTCTTCTAGATAAATACTACATAGTTGTGGTTTTTTCCTGAAATTTTTGAACTTTTCATCACTTTTTAATTAGAAAAAAGTAATAATTAGTTCACGTTGAAAAAATAATTGTTGAGACAATTTACTATCATTGCTAATAATATTTTCTTTACCTAATGATAGGAACTTGCGTTTTTTCTGGAATTTTCAACTTTTTGCCCACTTTTCACCTGAGTTGTGTTAATAATTAATTTAATTTACCAATATTTATCGTTTAAACAAATTGTATATTTTTGTGCCTTGCTTCTCTTAGAATAGTGCTAAAAAATTGTGGTTTTTTCTAAACTCCTAAGCTTTTTATCGACTTTTCACTTAATAAGGTAATTATTATTGCGAGTTAACAAACATGCTTATTTAAACAATTTATTATTGTTTATAACCATTTTCTCTCAGATAAGTGCTAAAAAGCTGTTGTTTTTTCTGAAATGTTCAACTTTACTCCGAATGGAATGTGAATGATATTCAATTAGATTGAATTAGATTGAATTGATTTAATTGTTGGGTATATTATATGGTTTTTTATCTAAAATAACATTTTTTTTTTTTTGAAATATCAATCATTATATTTCCGAATGAAAATCTATACTTCAGTAGAAAATTCGAAATTCAAATTTCACTGACTGAATTCAGCTTTTTTGTTTTGAATAATTTTTTTTTGAACATTGGGAAGCGAACAGAAAAAGTCCACTTGAAACAATAGAATACTGTTTGGAATATGATTCTCTCTAATGTTCATTTATTATTTGTTCACAGCTAAAAAGATAGAGCAAAGTTAAACATTTCATAAAAAGCACAACTTTCTAGCAATTATCTAAGAGAAAATGGTCATGAAAAATAATATATTGTTTGAGTAAGCATATTTGTTAACTCGCATCAACTATTACCACACTAAGTGAGAAGTTGAGGAAAAGCCTAATAGTTCAGAAAAAACTGCAACTTTTTAGCACTTGTCTAAGAGGAGATAGATATCAACAATATTAATTTGTTTAAACAATTATTTTTGTTAAATTAAATTGAATATTAACTCACTCCAAGTGAGGAGTGGGCAAAAAGTTTAGAATTTGAGGAAAACCTAAAGTTTTTATCATTGAGCAAAGAAAATATTATTGGCGATGATAATAAATTGTTTAAATAAGTTGTTTTTTACATAAATTAATTATCACCTTACTCTTATCGAAAAGTGATAGAAAGTCTTAAGTTTCAGGAAAAAACGGAAACTTTGTAGTATCAATCTGAAAGAAGGTACTAATAAACATTCACAATTTGTTTGAACAATTATTTTTGCTAAATTAAATTCAATAATTATCCGCTCTAAGTGACAAGTGGGAAAAAAGTTGTACATCCCAGAAATAACCGCGACTTTGTAGCATTATTCTGAGATAATATTGTAATGAATAATAACAAATTGTTCAAACAATTATTTTTGTTAACTTTATTCGATTATTACCTCGCTTCAACTGAAACGTTGAAAATAAGTTGAAAAATTCAGAAAAAACCTTGACTTTCTAACCCTTTTCTAAGAGAAAGTTGCTAAAAACAATAATAAATTGTTTAAATAATTTGAATAAACATCCAATTATCAGTATAATGTAGTATTTTATGCATTTGAAGTAATCCGCGTTAAAAAACCACATAAAAATCATAATAAGCGACAGAAACTCGAAAAACCCCTTTTTTCCTTTATGGGGGTTTCTTGGGACCCTATAAAACAGACTTATGGGGATGATATTTGAAAATTAATATTTTATTCACATTCTGTGATCAATTGTAAAGAGAAATGGTGAATTTCGAATTCGATCCATATAATATTAAAATTTCTGAATAAAATTTACAAAAAGGTCTTTTTTTCTTATGGGAAAATTCGTGTTAAACTTCACTGGTCTTGCGGCACCTCTAAATATTTTTTGTTTCAAAACAAAAAAATGCATTCATTTTTTCATGGATTTGAACAAATCTTCGAGCGCTTTAGATAAAAATTCGAAAAATTTTTTTTTAATGCATTCTTGGATCACCCTAGTCAACATACTGTGATGTATTTGTTCCATTCCTGAACATGTTAAAATATTTCCTATACGTAAACAATGTTTCATTTAGGCAGCGCTCCTTCTTTTTTGTGCTACATGTCCAGGAGAGAGGTTATGTTTGATATATTTCTATATAAGAATATACTGTCACTAAGTTTGAAGCGCGGGAGATTTCAAAAAATACAATTTCAAGTTCAAGGACATGATTGTTGTTGTTTGTTTAGATGATCAGATTACAACATACGTCGTTTAAGAAATTCACGTGAGAACGTTCGTTACCCGTATTATTATGTTTGGCTAAATGCGCTTTTCATGAAATTGAACTGTATCAGTTAAAGATTCATTATCTTAGTCAGAAATTCAACTGCTAAGTGCCTTGATGAGATTATCCAATTGAAAGTACAAGTTTTCGGTAAAAAACGAGTCAAAACTGAAATTTTTTGAAACAAGTAACCTCTATTGACGAGTAAAAACGTTTCTCAAGTCTGATAAGTATTTGAATATTCTTTTTATCGAGTAAATTGATTCGAAGTTCCATTGCAAAAATTGCAAATTAAAGATACAGAACAGCACCAATCAATGAGAAGCGGATCAGGTTTTCAACAACAAAGGTCTCAAAAATTATTACAGAAAATTCAATATTGAGTAATATAAATTTGGAATAGAGCAATGCATAAACTGTATTTATGGAAGTAATGCAATAAAGTATAACAATATTCCGAGGCACCTGGGAGAGTAATATCGCTGAAGTGGCAGTAAATAGTGGAATAATGTTATGCGTAAATAAGCAGGCACCCAACTATGAGAAGTAGTCACATCTGTTCCTTTTACGGGAATAGGAACAAAATATTGTTCTCGAATTGGGAGTTGCACTAGGGATACGTGTGGTTGGGATGGTAACAAGCAGTCGATTGTACTCGTGCATTACGTAATGCCAGGGGATTCCATTTGGTAGCTCGTTAATAATTCCATGCTTTCACCCATCCACATCCACCCACCCATCCACGAAACGAGTACAACCTCTCTCCTAACCCCTGCTGCTCGAACCAAGTTACGGTCCTAACGGTACCTACTTACCTGAGCCATGCTGCATTCACCAGCCAAGTGCATCTTCGTCGAGAGTAATGCCTTTTGAGTACACTACCATGCACGAGCGCAACAGACATTTCCATACGCGTGTCTCTTTTTGTTGCTTAACGACGCCTTCCAGCACTTGACTTCTCAACAATATGATCTTCATCGCCTTCGTAATGTCGAAGAGGATTGTACGAATATTTTAGAACTATTGTGTACCAGATTGTGAGACTCAAATTTTTAGATGATGATACACCGAAAAAATGGTTGGTCAGGATTAAAAGCCTGTTGGCCTATTGGCCTTGAAAAATTGACTTGCTTACACCACCATATTTTACCAAATTTTTTTTTTACATAAAGTACTTATCTCTATCATCCTTTCACACTTAATACAGCGTTTCTTAATACTATAACCGCTCGCTCGCAATGCTTTGCTTCCCTTGCTTTCTCTCCATCTTACCCAGCACTCCCTTCACCCATGCATTCGCCCTCTTCTCCCCTCTTTCCTGCATAATTACATCCATGTTTATTCCACTCCTTTCCACCTCCTCGCATTCTTCCACACAGTGTTCCAACTTTGCATAAGCCTTTCCACACAACTCGCACATTCTCTTCTCCTCCGGAAGCAAGAACCTATTAGCGTCCTCCATGCTTCCACATGTCATTCTCGCTATTATCTCCTGGCTTCCTTTCTCTCCTTTCTCATACAAGTATTGTGCCTTTTCCGTTGGCACCATCCACCCATATTGCTCATTATACCTTTACCCTCTTATTTTCTCCTCTCCTCCTGCTTTTTCTATCTCCGTGCCATTCCTCTTAACCATCTCATACACCTTTCTTCCTTCCTCGTGACTTCTCCTCACTTCATCCGTATGCAGACCATTTTGCCGAAAATATCTTTCTCTCTCACCCTCCATCTTCCCATCTCCTCGCCTGTTCTCTTTCTCCCACCAATACTCATCAGAAGCAAGTCGGACAGCTTCATCCTCCTTTCAAAGTCATCTGCAAATGATTTTTTTTTCGATCCCCGCACCTACCTAAACACAACATTCGCCCTCCTCACTCTCTCTTTTCTATGAGCATTCACTTCCCTATTCTCCCCGAAGAGGAATCCCAGGTATTCAAACTCTTTTCCTTACTGCATCCCCCTTCCACTTCAGATCACCTCCCTTATCCCTTCAACTCGTCTCTTAAACACCATAATCTTGAACTTTTCCGCGCTTAACACTAACCGACTCCTATCCAGGTATCTTTTCAATCTCTGTATCATCTCGTTTACGGCCTCCTCGCTTTTTGCCAACAACACTATGTCATCTGCATATGCGAGTGACCACCATGACCACTTCCTCACCACGTTAACTGAAGGAAACGCTCCTTTGAGATCCACGAAAAACGCTCGAACTTTTGATCCCTTTTCCGCTACTTCCCTGCCCACCACGTGCTGCAAAATATAAATATCGCCCATAGTACTTCTACCCTCCTCTGAATCCCGCTTGCGTCTCTGGCAATATACCTTCCCCCTCGACATAATTTTGGGGCCTCTCCGCCAGTACCATAGCGTATACGTTGTACGCCGTATTCATCAATGTGATTTCTTTATAATTTTCCGGCTTTTGCCTGTGCCCTTTCTTATACAGTGACACTATCAACCCATCTCTCCACTCTCCTGGAAATCCTTCCCCTCTCTAAACCTTCCTAACTACCTCTTTCAGTCTGTTTCTAACTGCTGTTGTACCAAACATCCATTCTTCATTTTGCAACCCGTCCAAGCCTGCTGCCTTCTACCTTCCTAACTTCCTCATATGCATCTCTATCTCCTCGTCATTCAACTCCCTTCCTCCTTCAACCAACGATCTTATACTTCTCCCATCTTTTTTCCGTTGGTCTGAGCCCTAAAACGTCTCCTTGAAAAAATATCTCCACTACCTACTTCTTATTTTATCACTTATTTACACTCTACGCTTTCTGAACCTATTAATTATCTTTCACACGTCCTCCTCGGACTTGAAACTTTTCAACTTCTCCTGCAGATCTGTCTTTCTCCCTTGCTCTTTCCTTGTACACGTCATACTGAACTTCTGCCTCATTTCTACGTACTTTTTTCTCTGCGGGGTACCCTCATTCCATTTCCTACACTTTCTTTTCCTTTCTCTTCATCCTTTAGCATTATCTATCCCATTACGATTTCAATATCCCTTTTTTTCTTTTCCTTAGATCTTCCCATATCTCTTCTACCAACTCCCTTTTGAAACTTACTTTTCCTAACTGCTCCTGACATTTCTCTGTAGCCTCCTCCGTCCATATTTCTCTCTCCTCCATCGTTACTTCTTCTGCTTGTCTTTTGCCGACTTTCCTTATTATCCACAAGCTCAAGGGTTGATGGTCCGACTTTATTGTCCCTTCTACTTCTAATCTCTCCATCTCCTCCCACCCTTGCATATTCATGACCATACAGTCTATCACTGATGCCCCCACCTTGCACACAAAGACGTGTACTTTCCGTGTTCGTTCCCTGTTATCATACCATTCGGGACCGCCCACCCTCTATCCACCATCCAGTCTCTTCAAATATCCCCCTCCTTATCATAATCGGGCCTTTGACCTTCTTTCGAAGCTTTTTCCATCCACAAAGAGACCCCCTGCCCTCTCCATTCTCGCATTTCAACCCCCCTCTCTAGTACAACTCATTCCCTCCTCTCTCCTCACCTATTGCTTCTTCTACCCTACTCTTAATCCTCGCATTCCATCCCTATCGTACACAGTCGCAAACTTGCACGTCACACCTCCTATCTTTACAGCACTCATTTGCACCCCCTGCCTCTCACCACCACCATGAATTTCTTCTCCGAATCTCCCCCTAATCTCCGTTATGATCCCCTCACTAGCCCTACCCTTCTCCTTTACCCTGATCATCTCTTGGAGCCTCCACATAAACCCTCTTGGTAGCCTCGGTCCTATCCTGCCCCAACCCTCGCTCTCCAACCACGTTTCTACCAGTCCAACAACACCAAATCCCAGGACGGACCTCCCAAAGTCCTCATCTTTCTCTTTTATCTCTGCTCCATTACAAAACAGCACCTTTATCACTCCACTACCCTGCTGGTACTGCACCCCCCTATTCCCTACAAAACAATTCCTGCTGCAGTTGTCTCAACTCCTCTTTCTCTCCATCCCAATTCTGCATTTTCTCCTCTATTTTCATTTTCCGATATCCTACCTTCGCCGCTCTTTCTTTACTCCTGTCCCCTCTTGCTTTGTCATTCAGCATTCTTTGGATTTCTTTCTCTTTTCATGTCAGATAATGATCGATGGTAACCTTCTTATCCCTAATCCTGCTTTCACTTCGCATCACTGCCAACTTATCTTGCCACTTCTCCAACTCCACCACTGCTACTTCATCCCCCTTCTCCCTATCTAGTCACACTTCAATCACGTTGCCCATTAACTTCCCTATACCTTGTAAGAGCGCTTCCACTTCCTCACGTTCTCCGATTATCAAATTTAGCCCTCTCATCGCGATATTATTTCTTCTACCCTCCAGTCAATGCTTACGTGGTTGGTATTTAGACATTTGCAAGCGATAGCAGCGACTTTTACATGCTCCTCAAGTTTGTGTACTACTAACATCGCTGAGTTGTCTATCGGTAAGGTAGTTTTCACTTTGGGATGACAATTTTAAATAGTAGAATGAAGAGAGCTGAGAGCAAGATAGAACGAAATATTGAGATTATTCTCTTTCAGAATCGTCTGGCGATAATATCAATTTTCTAAATATGTAAATAAATGTGTAATTGAAGAAAAATATACGAATCCAGACATTTTTTAATTCACCAAGATCGATGTTGAAGAATTCCTAACTTGTGCTTTCCTGAAAATTTATTTATGGATGCAAAATTTATCTAGTAGCCAAGGAACAAGTATGAAAATAGATGTTAAAACTACCAACTAGCTATATTTCCAAAGTTCAATATCTAAGACTTCCAAACTTCGACTCTGGATTTTGGATTCCGGAATGGCATCTTTTGCAGATTTATGGTGAAATTCTAGATTCAGCGATTCACCAAAAAATGAATTACAACTGCGTAACATCTTCAAATCCCAAAATGTGGAAAATCGGATCACGAATTTTCTATCAAATGAGACGAACTTCCAACTGAATGCATTCTGACTCCAGTTATGAATCTTCAACAAAATGAATTTTCGAACTAAGAGGATACATTTTTTACGGAGAATGTTTACTTCTCACATATAAATACAACCATATACATCAATTTCCAACCAGAAAGAACAATTTCCAATTATTACTTTTGATTTCCAACCAAAAGTTGAATAGTGGAAAATAAGATCCCTAAGGGAGGGTTCGTATAATTTCTTAGGAACGGTGTGTAATAAACATAAGGATTGGTAATGGTCAATAACATCCATCTGGAAAGATTAATGCTAACAATTTGCAACAATCAGGAACATCTTATAGGAAAAGTTAATAACAACAATCACCAACTTTTGAATGCAATCCTCATCAATGGTTAATAAGGACAACCAACACCATTTATGAACATCTGTCAGAAACAGTTGATAACAGCACTTAACGTCGGACAATGACAACTATCAACAACACCATTTTAGGAGTAGAAAAATGTATTATTGCTGCCCAACGCACATTACTTCAAAATCCCAAAAAGCTGGCCAAACATCAGAATCTGGATATTTCACTTCGTTGAGTACCTAGATAAGGTTTATGGGGTCGGCGATTTCGGAAAAGAAGTCCAGAATTGAAAATTAAGAATGGAGGACCCAAAATGGCAGACACTTTTCTACAATTTTCCATGCATTTACTTGGAAATGAGTCTTGGAGGGGTTCTTGTGGTCACTGATTTCGAAAATGGAGTCAAAAATCGAAAATTCGAAATGTTGAATATTTTCTGAAATTTGCTACGAATTTGCTTGAAAATGAGTAATAAGGTGTTTCTTGGGTCGCTGATTCCAGAAATAAAGTTGAAAATTCAAAATGCAGACCCGAAACGGTGGACACGTTTCGGAAAAATGATTTTTTTTTAAATAGGGCAGCTTGGGGCAGCAAGTGAAAACGATTTCGTAAAGTAGACACTTTTCCGCAATAGAAACATTAAATCTCGACAAAGAAACTCGCAGGAAAAAAAGAGTTCTCTGCGTGAACTTGATAATCGGGTAAAAAAGGAAATAAATTTTTCCCGTGCAATACATCACACACATCATAAACATGTTAGCGGAATATACATATTCCAGTATTTATTCCTAATGTCAACCATTTGGAGTCCGACATTTCGAATTTTGGATTTTTGACTTCAATTTCGAAATCGGTGACCCCAAAAATCCGTTAATATTCCTCTTCAAGTAAATGCATGAGAATTATTGAATTCCATATGAGGGTTCGCATTCTGAAACTAACAGGGAAAAGATATTTCAGGAGTAAATCCATTTCTTCTCTGGTAATAATAATATTGTCTAATTTAGCACACATTCTAGGATATCAAGGACTGGTCTTCAATTCTGAAGTATACTGAAAATTCCGAGAAGGTTTGGAGATCATTCATAATTTTTCAGAAATTCTTCGACTTTCGTAGAATTCTGTATAGTATTTAACAATGCCAAGAGATACTCTGAAATGATCTAGAGAATTATGAAATATTCTGAAAATGATGGGAAGAGACAGTATCTACTCTTGATAAAGATTTCAAAGTGGATAATAAAAACTAGAAACAGAAGCGATTCTAAAATGGATGAGAACATTACGTCTAAAAAATATGCCTGTTTTCATAGCTTGTATTCCAAGCCCCCGTGAACTGCCACTTTAAATGACATACAAAGCGAGTTTTCTTTTCAGTAGAAGCTTAACATCGTATCTGATAAAGAATTTAGGAATTTCCAGAAGAGGCAAGGTAAACTCACGTTCCTGCACATTTGTGTGCTGCATGTTTACCAACAGCAACAGCGTTATAGGGTGCACTTTCAGAGCCCTATACATGTGCATAATGCATTGAGTGCAAAGCAGACGTAAAAGAGGCGTGTAAGTACACTTGTAACGCCTTTCGCATCCGTTCCTATGCGTAGCATTAAATTATACAATGAAAACTTTGAAATACTTTTCTCTGAATAAAAAGCTCCACTGAGAAATTCTCTTCAACTCATTCTTTGAGGTGATACCCTAAACCTATCATGGTGTTTTTAGAGAAGAATAGGCATAGCAAACACTCTAATATTAAATCGTTGTGCTATCATTCTGGATGGTTATAAACGGGACATAAAGATTTTCAATCCATCAGATGAATGTTGAACTAAAACGATAAATTTGAAATTAAAATTTGAAATTATAATTTGAATTGATCCATAATAACGATTGATAATAACTAAAAACTATTAAGTTTCCAATGGAAGAAGTTTCATTCACATTCAAAAAACTATTAGACTTCCCCACAAACGAAGTGTTAATTTCAACCAAAAATTTTTGATTTTTAACCAAACAGATGGATTTTCAAACAAATATATCAACTGTATACGGTCCTCATAGTTTGAGAAAAGTGCTTCGGAAAGAAAGTGCATAGCTGAGGGGTATGCGTCGAGGAATAAGTGAGACAAAGGATAAGCAGGAGTGGGGAATTTCGTCGCATTGAAAGACGAAGAGCATCTCAGAAGTAAGTAAGAGAGAGACAAGTCTGCTTAGTAGAGCTTCTTCAGTACCTTGATCCTTAGTGATAAGAAATGCTGCGAGCTCCTTCAGGGGAGGTCGCGAACACGTACTCATGTAGATATGTGGGAGGAGAGGGAGTTTATTTTTTCAGACAGCATGTAGTTACACCACCAGAATCGAGGAAGAGGAAAGTTCGAGATGGTAGCGCAGGTAAAAAAGGACTTTTCGCATAATAGTGCATGCACGATGACTCGAGGGATATGATTTGTTAAACTGCTTTGAGAGCATGTGTGCACGCTCTTGATTGCCGTGAGAGATAAAACAAGAGATGTGATCGCATAGGTCGACTCAGGCGTTCTTGAACAGCATGTTTGCACTGTGACTAACGAAGGAGGGGGGGGGGGATGGGATATGGTAGCACTGAGGGTAACTTGCGCCTCGTTTCGCAGGTATGTATGCACGTTGACGGACAAAAGAGAAGAAGTAAGGGGGGGAGGTCACTTCTTTTAATAGGTGTACGTACGCTATCGATTTTTCAAGAGGAATGTGGGAGATAATCTGACGTGGAATGAAAAACTCAAGAGGAAGTGAAAGGA
>WSXT02042174.1:0-11078 GCA_011762715.2 Neuroterus valhalla | reverse complement strand
GTACGCTATCGATTTTTCAAGAGGAATGTGGGAGATAATCTGACGTGGAATGAAAAACTCAAGAGGAAGTGAAAGGAAGGAGGTTTACCATGTCATCGATGTCAAAGGTGTATTTTCTGGGGCAGAGATGCTCTATCTTACGTTAATTGAGCAATCGCAGCCCAAATTTCCCTTTTGAGCACTCCTGATTAACGGAAACTTGCATGCACACGTTGAGATGTTACTTGCGTCGATTTTACGATCCTCCCCTACTACACTACGGTTTAGATACTCTTCTGATGCGCGGAAGCGGATCTCCGTTAGCACGTCATAGACAGACTGAATTCGTTGGTGTGTTTATGTTGAAGATAAGGAAGGTACCTTCTTGGCTCACAAACGCTGAGTTTTGCATCGATCCACATTAGAGTCCTGATATGTAGACTTCACAGTTTTGTCATGTCCTAATATCGGGAAAATATGTCTTACAAGTAACTAAGCACCGTCTGCTAGAGGGTGTTCATATCAAAGAAGGAAAAGTGTCTCGCACTATACGAGACTCGCATAACAAACTGGAAAAATGGGTTTACAAAGGAGTTGATCACTCAACCTAAATTGTGAAATTTTACTTATAAATTACAGGAATTCATGGAGGGATTGCTGTTCTTTCTCAAAAAAATAGTACGAAATGAGTTTTGTTCCAAAACTTGAATGCATAGATTTTTGTTTCAAAAAACTATTTTTACTTCAAGGAGAAAATTCAGAAATAATCAGGTGGTTAAGTTTTTATACGTAATAGAAGATCAATTTGACACTGGATGGTTGCATTTTCGAATGGAAAGGATAAATTTTTAACTATACCTGGAATAGTTTGAATTTTGATTGGAATGATGTCTTCGAAACAGAAAATAATTTCCAATCAAATAGATTTTTGACGGAACAGATAAATGTTCAACCGTGAACTGAATTGTCACCTAAATTAGTTGAAATCTCCTACAACAGAGATGTATTCTTATATCCCAAGAGAGAGGATGGATCCTTAGAAGATAGTATATCTTTTCAGCCAGAAACAGAAATTTTCCGAAGATGAGTTCTCCTAGTTCCTCTAATATAGACGTTGCCTATTTTTGCAGGTGATTTGAATATTGTTTGGATATTGTGCTCATCTTCCTTTTTGTTCTGTAATACTTTGGATGCAGGGTAGGATGCTGGTCACTATTCTTTCCTTCTCTCTCCCTTCAGTGGGTCATTTGACCTGTTTTTTCAGTGTCTTTCGTGGTTGATTTATCATTTTGTTTGTTTGTGCAATCCTTTTTGTTCATTGCGTCACTTTCAAAGTTTTGTTATCCCTTTTTGAAGTAATTCATATCTTGTATTGAGATCTTTCGTAAACTAGTACGTCAAGAATGGCAATTTTCGGTTTCGTTCCACTTCAATATTTAACTGGATATAAGGATATTATCTTTTGATAAAATCTAGAAACTTGTGTGGTACATCCAGTAAATGTTTCCAGATGACTTAAATTCATTCCACGGTACCAGAATGATGGTTGAAGCTTGAATTGGTTGGAGATTCTGGTTTCCAGATGTTTCTTAAACATGTTTGCTTTTAGTGGAATAATGTATCCTATTGCTGCTCCTTGGGTTTGTACGTAGATGTAGTTATTGAAACAGAAGTAAGTATTGTTAGGACATTGTTTCATCCATGGTATGAGATCGAAGAGAAGTTTGCGGGAAATTTGATGATATCAATCGTGTCAGGGATTGAATGTAAACTTGTTGAATCTTTTCGATCGAATCGAAAGAATTTTGGACGTGAGCGATAGGGTTTCTTTTGAAAGGATTCAGTTCTTAGGTAAGGGAGCGTGCTTGGTTGTAAGTTAGTAAGTATGTTGCGCTAATGATCAGTTCGAGTGGAATGTTGTTCTTATGGATCCTCAGGAGTCCGTCGAGTATCAGAGGGTTATAACCAGAGGTAATAATTAGGATATTGTTAGGTTATCAAGTTTAGAGTCTACACTGACAGTTTTCGTTTTGCTGACTATAGTTTTAGTGGGGTCTTTTCCAAATTTTGTATGTATTGTCACTTAGAAGATCTATGATTTTCCCTTATTCGTTACAACTGTCATGTTGCTTTTATCTGTAGGTTATACTACGATGTCTCCATTTTTATTGATTTCTTTTAGAAGTTATTTTTTCTTAGTCAGTTAGGTTCAAGGAGAGAAGTTGGGTTCTGTGTAGGATGTTGGCCATCCTCTTTCAAATGTCATTCGCCTTCTCGGATAGAAGGGTATGTATTTTGGATTCATAATTTCTGAAAATTTATTCTTTAGCGTTTCCAGGGTCGTCTTCTGCAAGATTATGTTGTTTTGTGCTTTGCTAGGAGAAATTCGACCGATTTTCTATTGTATTTTCGAGTAGAAAGATCTTCTTTACGTTCATGAAGGATAAGATTGGTTTTGCACGTTCACGAATGGGTTCATATTTTTGACAACTTCAGGACGATATTAATGTAGTTGTTAAGAAGACCCTAGCCTGCTTGAGGCGTTAGTTTTAGTGGGGAAACTCCCCTTGCAGAGTCATTTGACAATAGATTTTATGCTTCCACGATAAGCCAATAAAATGGAAAGGGATGTTCGGTATTCGAACGTGTACACAACTACACATTTTTTTGACGTTTCGCATACGCTGCACACAACATCCAAACGATACCTATTGAAATCATTCGTGAAACTAGAACTACTGTTAGGAGATTACAAAAACAAAAAACCACCTTTCAGTAATCCGTAAGTGAATCAAATTCCTTGCTCTTGTTGCAAAATCTATATTTACTATCTGAGCATCAAATCGGAACAGGATGTTGCATCTTTTTCGACAAACAACCTTTATCGTGAAGCAAACAATATTTTCCCAAGGAGGCACAGAGGAACAATAGAAATCTCAGAACACCATGATAACGTCAATACGGATGATGGATAGAACACTAATCTGATACGGGTTCACATCCTCCTAGGTTTGAGAAGACAGACTTAATTGGTTGATCGGGCTTGATCAGTCTCCTCAGTGGCGCCTTTGACCAATCACAGGCTCTTTCGAGAGCTCATAACACAACCTGATCTCAGTTTCAGATCAGTCCTGAAGAGGTACACTGCAACGTTCGCAAAAGATTGGCGAAAATTTTGGTTTTCACATGATCAAAACTTGAAGCACTAGCTTTTAACTGTAGAATGGTCATGACGTGCTCGTGGCATCACAACTGATACTCGGGAACTAATCAAAATTCTTGAGAGTCAATCGATCCCAAGAATCGAACCATTCAGATGCGCAATTATCTGATAGAATAAAAAATCGAAAATCATATCATTTCTTCTTCATCCACTCTCGGATTCAAATTGATCAACCAGCATAAACTGTTGGTACGTTTGATTCAGTAGTTTGTTCGAGAGGAAATCAATCTGAAGTAATAACATAAAATAATTTTTTTCTGGTTCAAAATGTTTATTCAAAATCAGATGATTTTCGCGCATTTCCGTCGGTAACTCGGAGCAGAGACCCAACTTTCCACTTTTATTTATTGAAAAAATGCGATGATTTTTAAAAATAAACTCTTTACTGAAAATTGAATTGTTCCAATAAGAAATAAATGAAACCAAATAAAAAATGCAGACAATGCAGTGCTCACTAGACTGATAAAATACTGTTCCTCTTTTTATCTTTCAGCAGTAAGCGCCAAGTACCATACTCTGTCTAATCAGAAGTTACGTGCTCCGCATAATCGAGTAAAAGTGGTGAAAATCTAGTCTTAAAGAAGAGGACGAAAGGCAATAAAACAATGAAGAGAATGGGATTCGAAATTAAGTTCCACTCTTTCGGTGTAGAAATAATCACAGTTTTTAACTTGTATGAGATTCACATCAGATTGGGATCATTTTAGTCAAACAGATTTGTAAAGATGGTAATTTTTAACTGGAATTATGAATCTCAAAACAAACAAAGACTAATTTTTTTCAAAATGTTTCAACATAATACCGAGAAGTCATATTTTTGAACAAATTAATTAACTCTTAACCTAGATAAATAATTTTTTATAAGAAGAAAAAGATTTTCAATGGAACATTCAAATTCTCAATCTATTATCATTGAAGATTTTACTATTTTGTGAAAAATTTTTTTTCTCCTTAACTTCGAATGTTCAAGCAGTTGAATGTTCAAAACAAACAATGATTAGTTGAAGACGTAAGGACATGTGATATTGAAGGATCGTCTTTCCGGCCTATTCGAATTTTTACTTTCAAAAATAGTTCTTCTTTATCAATTTGGGATTTGGAATGTAACTGAAAACAGGCCACAAAGACGTGTTTGTATATATTAAAATAACTATTTCCCTCAATGTTATGGTCTCATATACATGTAAACGAAAGAACGATTCTCAATTAGTTAAGTTCACACAAAGAAAATCTGTGAAAAAAATCTTCCTGAAAAACCGAAGGGGGTAATTCTCCACCACGAAGACCAAATTATAAAAATACATAAGGTTCCAACCATATTGTTTGATGCTTAACCACAAACAATAACTTCTCACCATAAAACACTAATTTATAAAAAAAAGACATATTTTCCCAATTAGATGGTTGAATTGTTTTTTAAATAAAATGAATTTTCAGCAACGAAAAAACCAATTCTTAACACCATAAAACTCCCAAGCAAGTCAATTGAATAATGAATTCAATTATGGATCTTTTGATTAGGAAATAATGAGTTGTTCCCACAGAACAGGGAAACAACAGTGACACGAAAGATCATCTATATTATAGAATCTCTTTGTAGATTGCAGAAGAAAAATCGATATCGACGACATAATATCCATAATTGGTAAACCTTGGAATTCTGAGGCTGCTGAGGTCAATTTTATCATCGAAAAATTTAGTAGGAGCGGTTTCAGACATTTTTTTGTGTGGCTTAGTGAATGCATGAATGTGAGTTCTGTGAAAGGTGGAATTCCAAATGATTGCAGATAGGTAATTTTCGTTCAGATCTCTAAGGATGAAGATAATATGGAGTTGACTATTCTTTTCAGAGAATAATCAGCCCAGTGAGTACTGTGGCTAAAATATTCTTTAGAATACTTATTTTTGTTAGGCCACGAGAATAACCAAACGGAAGATCTGAAAAATATTTAGTACAACTGAGTAATTGGTTGATATTGAAGAAGAAGTCATGCAAGAGGGCGTTAGGTCCTAATGGATGTTCAATACGTATGTACAGAGGCAAGCGTCTGAGAATGGATCTCTTTGACGGAGAAGGTTTCGATCTCCGGACAGCTAAGATACATGGCCTCGCATTTGAAGATGACAAGATCGTTACGCCAAAATCAGTCGATGACTTTCAAAGGGTGATGAGGAGACTGTATATAGCATTAAGCAAGTGAGGCTTAAGACCAACGTGTATGGAACATGAGTTATTTTGCTCAGAGAGAGTAAAAAGAAAACAGCATGAGACATTGCCTCAAATGTTCACTGTACAATCCCAATCTTTTCTGCTTTCTACTTTCTGGATCCAGAACTCAGATGCTTGCCCTTACCACCTTCCTAGAATCGACAAAGGTTTAAACATATTGTTAACAACCAAGGCTGATTATTTGCTCACGAACCATTCACTAAATCATACAATTCAACATGTGAGGGAAAATAGAGTTCATGACACCTCACATCAAATGAAGTTACTAAGGTGAAATAAGATTGAACAGTTCTCAACTTCGATACTCGTAATGATCAGAGGATGCATGCAAATCTCGTAATTCTTAGCTTGCGATTGGACTAAACCTGCTTCCTCTACTCCCCGAAATGATTCGAATACTTAAGATGGTTCTCAAAGGACCAAATTTGTGGAGTGTTTTTTTGTAGGCATAACACCACGTGCACGGATCAAGACTGACGTGTGACATGATGCTAGCAAAACGACTGCGATTGTGCCACTAAAGCGATTGATATCATTTTAGATCATGGATTTGATACTTAGTCGAACGGCTCCGAGCATGGAGATCTTCTCAAATTCCAATTCTCTTCAACCGCTTCACGCTTGCTGCTTGCCCATGCACAGTAAAAACAAAGTGTGAATGAAACCCTCATTTCAGGGTACAATTTACCTGCAACGGAAATTCCCCTTGGTAGTGTCCATGTTACCAAGTTAAGCAGGGTGGGATTCGTCGAGCACTTGGGGTACGGAGTTTTATTTCGACAACTTTGTCGATCGTACGCCATAGTCTACAGACATTGCAGGGTGCGTTATTTGCACCATGTTATATAAGGCTACAACTCTATACATGCAGGCTACCTGCATGCATGCGGAGCAGACGATGTTTTCTCGTGTTATATATTATGACCACTGATTTGTATTATACCCCGGATAAAAAATAGCTTAGATGCCTTATAATGCGCGCTGCCGTAAATCGTCAGCTGAGTCAAGAATGTACTGCACTCAACGGCTTCGAATCAGCCTGCATTCGTGACGTCATCAACTATCCAGGGTATAATGAAGATCAGGCTCACATTTTGACGCCATCCACTATACAGGGTATAATACAGATCAGACCCGCATTTGTGACATCATCCAATATCCAGGTTTAATACACATTACTATCTGAGGGCCCCCTTCCAAGTAAGAATAATCAAGCCGACATATTGGTTCCGAAATCGATAATAAAAAGAATGGCACAATCTCACATTCCCTTTGCCCTTAGTGGACGCATTGGTTTAGAATCTAGATAGCCGCTTGCATATTCCCACCTAAGAGAGGGTCCTTGCTTTACATATTGCAAAAAACACACCATCTATACTTCAAGCACCATGGCGAAAATTTGAAATAACACCTGCCAAAAGGACCCCGCATAGTTGGCTCATCGTACCCAAAGTAACAAGGTAAAGTAAACACCGTTCATATTCTACCTGCAACAAAATGTACTCCCAAGTTTTTACTGTGTGTTCTCGACAAGTACCTTCTATTCTTGCAGACTGTTTTGTACCCTAAATGAACAAGCGCAACTCCAAGAAGCTTCCGCCACCATGAAGGCCGATTTTCAAATAAACGTCACTTTTTCCTGATTGAATTCATGTGAATACTGTTGAGTCAAATATGCTCCAAAAGTAAATTGGAAGCATATGTGTACTCGTACTGACAACGAAAGTTGATGTCAGCCTCCCTGAGGCACAGAGTTGCTGAGCGCAGCAGCACCGTGGTTTACTTGAGAAAATACATAAATAAGAGAAGCCGGCATTAGGTGCTTGTCATTATTCTCACATAAAGAATTCAGAAGCGAGTATACTTCAGGGTTTCCCCAAGGCAGAGAATGTTATATTCTCTGCCTATCTTATTCTAACTTACCGCATATACTACCTCGACACGATACAAGAGGGAATTTCACGCGCCTGAAAAATTCGTTTACAAACGATTTTGTACGAGATTAGAGAGCTGCACAAGAGAAGATATTGGGGCAAATGAGCTTTTAACGATTTTTACCCTTTTTAGAATCATTATAGCAAGGCCTCTCTCCTGAGATCGTGGAGTATCAGTCTTTAGATCCTTTGCTCACATAGATATTGAGCATAAGCCGATATATAACAGGGTACTCATCATAAATTTCGATTGTTGAATTTTTCATATCGTATACCTTACATGGAAGGAAATTTATCCTTTTCAATGTAGTGGAAGTTCTATTCTGGGGATTATCGTATTCGTCACCAGAAGAAAAATAGCTATAAGAAAATTTTCAAGTCAATCCTATTCCGTGATACAAACTGTTTACAATGAAAATTTCTTGTGACTGTTGTCCAGGCAGGAAAATATGTATTGCGGATAAAATTATGTGCTTTTCATTTGTTTCTTCCAAAATAGGGTTTCATACAGATCGAAATAATGCACATTTGTTGCCATTGAGCGTAGTTTTCTTCTAGGGCTTCTGCAACAACAATTGAATACAATAATAATATTTTGGTGTTTCCTACAATATTTTTATCTAAATTCCGAATACAAAAAGATTGAATATCAACTAAAAATAAATCATTCGAATTCTAAGTTAAACACACCAATTGCCAACCAAATGGAAAACAAGCGTTGTATAAATAAGTTAAATTTTCAACGAAAAATGGAGAATTTTGATGTTTAATTGAATCAGGCAGTTGTTCAATCAACAAAGATGAATTCTCATCGTGAACCAATTTATTTATTAGCAGAAACGATGTCTCCTGAACAGAATACTCGAATTTCTATCTACAAAAAAAAGGATCACCAAAAAAATAGGTTTTCAACCTCGAGTGAGATAATTGAATTTTTATTTTGGAAAAAGTAATGATTAGCAGAAAAAAAATGTTTTACTACAGAATGCAATTCGCAACCAAAATTGTTACCCTAAATGATCAAAACCTATTCGGAAAAATCCATCTTTTACAACTTTTGAACAAGAATTCCAATTTTCTAACAGTATCATTATTTATTATATAAGTCAGAAAGTGTTTATCAAACAGTATTTTTCCTGAAGTATAAGCGAAACAGAGATCAACTGAAGAGATCAACTAAAATTATGTATTTTCAGCCAAACAACAAAAATGATTCGAAGAAAAGTAGATCCAGTTTCAATCAAGTTTCTCACCTTATATCAAATAATGTTCGACCAAAAAGATTCAAATTCCACAAAAAAGATTGATTTGTAACCAAAATAATGAATATTCGATATGAATGATGAATCTCTCACCAGGAGAATCAGTTTACAAAGAAGCGTTAAATAAATCCGATGAAAGAGAAGTTGAATTTCCTACGGAAAATGTATAAATCGATATTTCAGCTCAAAAGGATTCCAATTAAGGTTGAAGAAATTATGTTCGATTTTCTCTATGAAATGATTGAATCCTCATCTCAAGCCTCATTATTTTTAACCGAAAAAACGGACGTTTCAACTGAATCTTTTAATTTCCAATTGAAAAAGACAAATAATAATATAAATATAATTAATATAATATTAAGATATTAATTGAATTTTCTAACAAATAGTAGGATTCGTACAAAGCGTTCAGAAAAAAGGTTTCAAATTTTCATTTTGAAAAAACATATACCCATCCAGAATAAAATGCTGCATTTTTTTTTAAATCAAAATTTGTTGCTTCTATAGTTTTCGAAAGATTCATGAAAGACTGTTTTTATTATTTAAATTTTTGTTTTCCTCTCTTTGCTTCAACTCGCGACTACTTGGGAAGATGTCAATATTCTTCGATAAATCTGATAGGAAGTATGTGTTGTCATATTCTGGGACCAACGACGTCAAAGAAATTCAAAATATTTGTAGCATGGAAGCTGTTCAAGACGGTTCAAAAAATTTTTCATACTCCAACGTTTAGCAGAGTATGTACCCACACATAGTCGAGATATTGAAATGAAAAACACGACAAATACTCTTGGCAATTTCGATATGGTGTTTTTTTCTTGCTCTTCTGACAGTTCTCCTGGACAAAACTTCGTTTGATAGTTTTCCTTCACTTATCGACATAACTACTGGAGCCAAAATATGCAAAGATTTTCTCTCGTCTAAGTTCACTCTCTCTATTGCTAATAGGGCACCTGGTGTCAGAATGGAAAACTTATTGGGAATGTCAGACTTTTGGCGTTTGAATTGTCTGGGACCGTGATAATCTTCATCATCCTCTTCATCAAAATCTACGTCCGTCTCTTATGAACTGCCGAGCTCTGACATCCAATTCTCTGTAGTTTTCGCATTCAAATCTATGTCAGGTCTCTTCAATAATGATTCTTCTCAAAGAAATCGCGCATCCTTCTGCTCGTGCAAGCAAATTTCAAAATCATGTTATTTGTCTATCTTTTCTGACCGCTGATCTAGGGAAAGTGTGCAATATCTGTATTATATATTAAACTTAAAGCGTCTAAGAGAGCAAAGTGAAAAAGCAGGTAATTTTCTTCCTTCACAGTAAAAACTTGGGAGTAAATTTCGTTGCAGGTGGAATCTGAACGGTGTTTACTTTATCTTGGCACCTTTTTCGCGATAAGCCAACTATGTGAGGTATTTTGGACAGTCGATTCTCGAATGTATGCCATTGTCTTTGAAGTATCAATGGTGTGTTAGTTGCATTATGTAAAAGACCGACCCCTTAATAGGTGTGAATATATAAGCCACTGTCTTGGTTCCCAAACCTATGCACCAAGGAAGGATGAAAAAAATGGGAGAGAGTGCGATTCTCTTTCTTATAGATCCGGAACCAAGATGGCTGCTGGACTATTTCCACTTAATAGAGGGATCTGAGACACCGATATATATAAAACCCTGGATGGTGTATGACGTCACGAATGGGAGCCTGATCTATATTATACCTTGGATTGTGGATGGCGTCACGAATGCGGGCCTGACCTGTACTATAGCCTGGATAGTAGATGGCGTCATAAATGCTGGCTTGATCTGTATTATACCTTGGAGAGTGGATGACGTCACAGATGCGGGTGGAGTACAAGCCGTATAGTTGAGTACGTTGAACGTACGCTGGCTATGTAAACATGCCGATTTGGGACAGCGTGCATTATTAGGAATCGAAAAAAGTCCGCGATTCAACCTCGAAGTACATGACTGTCTTCTATTCAGGATGTATAGATCAGTAGTCATAACATACACCGCGTGCAAAGATCGTCTGCTTCGCATGTATGCATGCTACCTGCATTTTTAGAGTTGTGGCCTAATGTAACTAGAGTTCTTCTAGGGAGAGTTGTGACAGGTGTTCTCTCACCACTCGATTAGGGCCACCCGGAATAAGGAAATCGTCACAAATCGCATGCGCGTAGGGAAGGCTGTCAAATCAAAACAAACCTCAATTCAAAGTTGTTATTTCTTGTGAATCATCAAAGAAGAGAATTCGTTTTGAAATACCTGCAACGAAAATCTCAATTCCTAATGACATTTTAATGACTTAGATAAACAAGTTCATAATGAAGATACATTTTCTTTATTTGTTTATGCCAGTAGTTCTCTGTTTTATTACATTCTCATCAGAGAAGGTATTAGATTTGTGTAAAATTTGACCCCCCCGGTTTTTGTCGAATGTCCACGTTTTG
>WSXT02042163.1:0-13293 GCA_011762715.2 Neuroterus valhalla | reverse complement strand
CGAAAAGGTGGAAAATACTTGAGGAAGAGTGACGAAACGTATTATTTTTTGGTTAGATACCATAAGTAGGAAAAAGAGACCGGTTGGCAGGTTTGCACTTTCTTTCTTCAAATTTTTCTTAACGTATAAAATATTTTACAACAACAGCACATAAAACGCATATCTCAGCACCTAAAACATATTCCAAATTTAAACTGCTGCAGGTATAAAATGCTGGTAATAGTTTTTAGTAAAATCCAACATAAGATCCAAGGTACACTCTGGTAAATCAGCAACACAAGTCGCTGGATTTCCGGCGAATCGAGTAAAGGAAGGTACAATGGTCTCTGGTGGAATCACTGCTCCATCTTCAATATAGCAGCAGTCTTTTAAAATGCATCGTCTTCCTAGAACCGCGTTTTTCCCTATGTATACATAAGATCCGACGATTGCAGCATTGACAACTGCCCGTTCTCCAACAAAAACGTGATCGCCCATTTGCAGAGGAAAAAATGCGACTCCTTTGCTAAACTTTTTGAAGGGAGGACGAATCACGACGTTTTTACTGATGATGCAGTATCTTCCTGTTCTCACATTGGACAAGTCTCCTCTAATAATTGCATCAGACTGTACAATTACTTTTCCATGTAGGACGATATTTTGTGAGCCACAGAGGACAGTCTGTCTACTGACTTTATTCCCAGAGGCCGTTTCGACGTACTCTGTTCTATTGTAATAAATATCACTAGCTTCCATTGTATGTCGTAGATGAATCGATGGTTGCTTTATTTGCCTTCCTAGAAAAATGTGGAAATGTTAAAAATTATGAGAAGGAAACTTTACACTTTTCAATACAAGTTGACTCTAAGTGAGACGAGTAGTTGTGATTCTAATATAAACAAGTAATACCGAAAATACCCTATCCAAAAACGAATGAGGGCTAATATTCTTTGAATGTCAAGACAATGATAGTAAATACTACTCTTTACAGGGTAGGTCATGCTAAGTCTTTGCACAATGAAATATTTTTTATTTACTTTATTCACATAATATGTAAAACCACTGTTAATGGCATAGGACATAGCAAAAACTTGTTTGACAGCAAAAACTTTTTGGACAGCAAAACCCAGTTCCTTGACCAGTACAACATGAAAACAATCCTCGATACTAAAAATCTAGGCATGTAATTTATGATGTTGCATCTGCTGTTACTGATTTCACTATAGTCTATTATGTATTGAAGAATGATAAATGTACGATATAAAATGTAAATGAAAACAAAAACAAAAAAAAACAAGACTGACAGAAAAACCTAACCTATCAAAAAATGAACTGAGTATTGCTTATAAAAATATATAGATAATAAGCACAGTTTGGACCACCAATCCTGGCTTGAAATTATTTGTTAGTCTACTTTTGAATAATATTTTATATATAGCATGTACGCAAGTATTATTAATTACCTGAGGAATAAATCGGAGCAACATTGACAGGTGACGGCAGAGAATGTCTCTGCATTTTGCCGATTCTCAATTGGCGGCGCTCGTTTCGGTCTGGTTATGAAATTTTATTTTAATCAAAATCTTTTCAATTATCAAGGTTTACCACCATCCAATCTATATTATTTATAAGAAGAACGTAAAGTCTATTGATTTACTCGATTTACTCTGAAATATGTCAATCAAGACTACAAGTTTATTTAACTCTATATTCAAATAATAAACGAGCCCGCCAAAGCAGAGCCATCTACATGCTCGAAAAAACTTATTCAGATGAAATTCCCTTTAAGTTTGCCGGTCTAATCTGTGACAATGCAATCAATGACCTTTTGAGCTTGTGTGTGTACCTCCCGTTCTAGTGCGTTCCAGTGCATTTTATAGAGTATTGTTGTTGATTTACATAAACTAATTGTTTGAAATTGTGAACATTGTCGAGTCCTCAAGAAAATCTGGCGGCCCAGTGATGGGGGACGCAACGATGAGCGTCGCAGCGTCCAGCCCGAATGAGAGTGTTCACATCGTCAGGGAAGGATGGGTCCAAAAACGCGGTATGTATATCAATTCACTATTATTTGATGTATTTTTCTTTTCTTTCGAAAATCATAGATGGCTCTTTTTCATGGGGGGGAGGGGGGGTAGAATTGTTATTTTTGTAGAAAATGCTTGTGAAAGAATGCAGATTTTCATGGCAGAGTCTGTGTTTTTCTTTATCTTCTGGGATCATTTAATTTAGAACGCACTTGCTGATGATTGCATCGACAACTTTTTAGCTTATGGTGCCGGTTCCTTATTTCGTGGGCTTCACGTTGAGAACTAATGTAATCTCACAGTCTTGATCATGAGAAAGATTTCACGATTGCGATTTGCAATTTACAGTTTACTCGGTTTGGGGCTCGATGAGTTGCGAAAGTGACTCTTTATTATGCAGATTTTGGGTGTTTACCTAGATTTGCTCATTCTTTACGGTCTTTAATCAAAAAACATAAAGTTGAAAATCTGTTTTTGTTGATGATTCTTCAGTTTAAGGCAGAACTGAGAAATGTAGGGTTGAAATTTGAAGTCGCTCCATGTTAGAGGCTTTACTTCTGAATTTTTTAGTCTTTGAATGCCCTCAATTTTTAATTTTACGATATCCAAGCATACTAGACATTAACGATTTTTATATTTGAATCAGGATTGCTACTCTGAAAATGTATTGTTGAACCAATTTGCACAATAAGTTGATTTATCTATTTTACTTTACCGATTCAGTTTTCATTTTATAGAGTTGATTTATATTTAATCCGTATAGTTTTTCCTAAATTTAGAAAGAGAAAAGTATATTTCTTTCCTTTTTCTAGAATCTTGAGAAAGAAAGTCAAAATAGAGTGCTTTTTTGCGACAGGTCTTACCTTATGAAGAATTGTTCATCCTCATACCTAGTACTTGTTTTGAGGCTTCAAGTTTCTTTTCCGCTCAAGAGAAGAAGAAGGTTGATTATCAACTAGTCGAATAAATCAGCATGATATGCAACATTAGTCGTCTACACACCCATCGTGTAACTTATTCCTTGTGCCTTTTTATTTTTAGCTCTCGTCAACAATCGAAAGAAAAAACTTATTGTCTAGACTACTTTTGGTTCAAGTAGGATTAAAGATGTTGATGTATTTTCAAGGGCACGATATGTTTCGGAATTTACTTATCCTTTTATATTTCTAATAGTGAATAAGTTTGATGTGAAAATAAGACTATTTTGATCAATTTCTAAATTACAGGTGAGCACATCAAGAATTGGAGACCTCGATACTTTGTTTTAAGGGACGATGGCACCCTGGTTGGATTCAAGTCCAAGCCAGATCAAGAAATGGCAGCTGCAGCTCAACCCCAAAATAGCTTTACCGTTCGTGGCTGTCAAATAATGCCAATGGATAAACCAAAGCCTTTTACGTTTGTAATCAGAGGTTTGCAATGGACGACAGTTATTGAGAGAACGTTCCATGTTTATACAGAACAAGAACGGGACGATTGGGTAAAAGCCATCAAGTACGTTCCTGAACATTTTCTAATCTTTTCAATAAAAATCAATCATATGCAAAGAACCGAGGCTGCTTTTAGATTCAAATACTTTAAATTTTAATTAACTTTTTTTAATTGGCACAATTTTCAAGTTTGTAAGTAGGGGTTTTTTCCACAATTTGGAAGCTTCTCAAATTCGATGCATTTGTCTCACTGAATACTACATAAATTCTCAGATTTGTTGCTGAAAGGATAGAAAATGTAGAGCTACAACAACAATCACAAATGCAACAATCCTCGTCGTCGGAAGACGTGGATATGGAACAAAGCGGAAGTGGTCGTTCGAATTCGTGCGGATCTCTTGGTGTTTTTCCAACAGACTCTGATGGTGGAAGTATCGATGAATTATCCGCCAAATTTAGTGTGCAGGGAACTTCGAATAGTAAAAGTTCCGGAAAAAAGAAAGTTGTAAGTTTCCACTTAGTTTTTTTTCTCATGATACACTGGACATATCGACAGAGTAATCATTTAATTTTCAATTTTTGTCACATTTTCACAGACGCTGGAAAACTTCGAGTTTCTAAAAGTTCTAGGCAAGGGTACGTTTGGAAAGGTTATATTGTGCCGGGAGAAGGCGACGGGTCACCTCTATGCGATAAAGATTCTTCGGAAAGAAGTTATTATTCGAAAGGATGAAGTAGCGCACACACTCACGGAAAATAGAGTCTTGAGAACCACAAATCACCCTTTCTTAATTGCAAGTCTTGTTTTCTATTTTCGGAATCCACATTCAATAAATCCAAGTTCTCGATTTTTAATTTGCATTTTTTTATATTATTTCAGTCCTTGAAATACAGTTTTCAAACAGCAGACAGGTTGTGTTTTGTAATGGAATATGTAAACGGAGGAGAGCTCTTCTTCCACTTAAGTCGCTCTCGCATTTTTAGTGAAGACCGAGCTAGATTTTACGGAGCAGAGATCATTTCAGCTTTAGGTTATCTCCATTCGCAGGGAATTATCTATAGAGATCTCAAACTCGAAAACTTGCTTCTCGACAAGGACGGGCATATAAAAATTGCCGATTTCGGACTTTGTAAAGAAGACATAACATATGGTATGGCGTCTGTAATGTATTTGCGAAATTAATTAAGATGTTGTTGATAATGCATAATGTATTGTTTATCAGGAAGGACAACAAAGACGTTTTGCGGAACGCCAGAATATTTAGCGCCTGAAGTTCTCGAAGATAATGACTATGGACGAGCTGTTGATTGGTGGGGAGTTGGAGTTGTAATGTACGAAATGATGTGTGGACGACTTCCTTTTTACAATAGCGATCACGAGAAACTTTTTACTCTTATCTTGCTGGAGGACGTGAAATTCCCGAAAGGAATGACTCTCGAGGCGAGAGACATGCTGACTGGTTAGATGAATTTTTAAAACTAAAAATTGCTCTAAAATTTAAAACTTACTTCATAGATGGTAAAGAAAACTTCTATCATATTTGCAGTTGCAGGCTTTATAGAGAGGTCCCTAGTGTTTCTTACACTCAGTTGTGGTTTAGTCCCTTATTTTCAAGATTTGGTCCTTGTAGTATCCTATGTGTAGTCGATGGCACATATATTTTTAAATCAAGTTGAGGCGTCTAAATTTTGCACTCTTCTAGTGTTCAAGATGTGTTGATTTTTTATTTTCTGACAAGCCCGAATGTTTTGTCCATAAAATGGATTGGATACACATTCAGTGATCATAATTTTCTTCCTGATGGAATAGACACCAATCGAGGGCAACTTTGAAACAAATTGGAAAGATTACAATATCGACCAGCATATTTGGATAACTATAAATTGAAAGTATTCTGAATTGAATAATTCCAATTTTTCTAAGTTGGACAAAGTGAACGATTTTGAATTTGAAAATAAAAGCTTGTAATTGAAATTCTTGATAGAACAGACACGGAACGTGTAGGATTCAAAATGATGCTTTTTTTCATTCTTTTAATTTTTCACTTTTTCTTTGTATGTATGTATTAGTAGAAAGTGAAATATTTCTGAAAGTTTCTAAAGAATTTCTTCAAAAAAGAATATTTTCCTCAACAGATACCACCTATACTATACTTATAAAAAGGGGTTGTCTATTAATCACGACAATTCGCGATTGATAGACAAAACACTGATCTTGGATATTTCTCATGAAATTTCCGTATGGATAGTCAATTCAACAATTCTGAACTATTCACAACAAAATCTCAGGATCAATAGGTCGAAATTCTTACCTAGCTATTATTACGGGGAATGATATTCTCCAGTAAAAAATGTGTTTGAATAGCTATGAATACGGAAGATGCTTTTCTCTATAGGAAAAAATATATTCACCAATCTGGAAATACCGAAAATGTTATTCTCTATGGACAAATATATTCATCTAGCTATTAGTACGGGAATCGCAACTCTCCATGAAAGAATGTATTCACCTATCTATTGATATGAAAATGTGATTCCCTGTGGAAAAGAGCGAAGACGCCCCCCCTATGACGCTTACAGAAGAAACATTTTTACCAATAGATAGCTGAATACATTTTTTCATGGAGAATATCATTTTCCTTAGCAACAGTAGGGTAAATATATTGTCTCATTGCTAGATAAACAAAATTTTTTCCTGAAGATTACCATTTTCTGTATCAATAGCTCGGTAAGAATTTGGAGCTATTGATACCCAAATTTTGGTATAAATAGTTCAGAATTGTTAAATTGGCTAATCATACGGAAATGTTGTAATTGATAGCCCAGATCAGTGCATTGGCTATTAATCGCGAATTTTCGTTATTAATTGTTGAATAGGTTATTGATCCCGATTTTCCGTGATTAATAGCCCCAACTGTTGAATCGGCTATTAATCACGAATTCTCGTGAATTATAGAAACGGCTCATAAAAAAATCTTGTGTCTTGATAACTTTTTCTTCAACATCATACTCTATTTTTGTGATTACAAAGGTACGCCTGAAAAAGAGTTCCTATTGTACCCTATTTCTCATTACAGAGAAAATGTGATTCCAAATTCTCTCTTTCCATTCAAGGGTTGCTGAAGAAAGATCCAAGCAAGAGACTCGGTGGCGGGCCAAACGACGCAAAAGACATAATGGACCACGCCTTCTTCTCGTCGGTAGATTGGTCGGAGCTGGTGCAGAAAAAAATTGCTCCTCCTTTCAAGCCTCAAGTAGAATCCGATATAGACACTCGCTACTTTGACAGAATGTTTACTGGTGAAAGCGTTGAGTTGACTCCTCCCGATCAAGGCGGTGTTATGAGCAGCGGAAGTGGGTTAAATTCGATAGCGGAAGAGCAGGAGCATTTCCCTCAGTTCTCCTACCAAGAAAGTCACTCGGCTGCTGATTCTGCCAATCCCTCAAACTCCAACCCAAACAATCACTGACACAACATAACATTATTTGACTTGTGCTTTCTTGAATGTATTGGCAGATGAATTGAACTGTTGCCTTTGTTTTGCGGAATCCTTCAAGTTCAGCAGAAGATTACAAGGGTACAATTGGCTGGTGAATTGCCCCAAGGTCTGTGATGCTTAACGGTGCATCTCCTTACAAACATATCTTCAAGTGACAGATTACAATAGTGTGGCAACGGGCTATGAAAGCCTTCACCATACAGTACGATCCTTTTGCATTTCCATTGAACCAATAAGTTGCAAGAAGAGCTTGGGTCATTTACAACAAGCTGTATTTTTACTTTCACCGTGTTCTTTCTTCAAACTGCAAGGAATAACGTGATGAATTTAACATACCGATCCTGGCACAGTTGTAATAATTTGTACAATCACGACTTGCCATACGTGGTATGCAAATCGACACATTGTAAATAATGTTATACGTTGAAAACTCACGGAATCGGTACATGCAGTCAGTCAATATTTCCGTAAAAAAGAGGTGAATATCCTATTATCTCTTTATTCGCGAGGACTCGTTATTCTCAATTCTAAATAAAACAAAGTTAGAGTTACAATCAATTGTAATTTTAATTGTTTCTTATTTCAAAACAAGAGAAAGAGTACAATAAATAATCAATTTTCTGACTTTTTTTTCAAGTAAAATAAAAACACGATCATGGCCCAAGCTTTTTTTACAGTGCTTCCAAAAAGGATTGAACAGATTTTTTTTTCAATTTTCGCTCCTTTTTTCTGGTCAATATTTTCCACGTCGATTTTAAGAAGAGAGTAGATGTTTCTTTCGTCGACCATTTTTTTTTAGACATTGATGACTATTTCATAAGCTCATGTGCAAAGAAAGATTCACTTTTATTTCGCCTGCATTACAGCTGCTGTCATATGCAGTAAAGGTTTTATAATCAAGGATCTAGATTACCTAGAATGACAATTGTAAAATACAAGTATGAGCGATGCATAGCGTGAGCAAAGAAATTAAATGAAAAAAGTGAATTAATCTTTAAAGCTGTGCATGATATCGCCTTTTATAATTGTATGAAATTTTCTAAATGATTTCTATTTATGACGCATTGTACGGGCAAAAGTGTAAATGTCAAGTACAGAAAAGTACTTCATGCTCCAAGTCCTCCCGCACTGTGCAACATTTTCGATTAATTATACATTGATTTACCGAATGCGAGAGAAAAAGAAACACTATACCAATAAGAAATTATACATATTATATACTATAATAATAATATTATATATACATATATTTATATTTTAACAATTAAATGATTATACAGTAGTTTGATCTCTTTATTTTAATCCCATGACTTTTTTTTCCTTCGTTTCAATTCATCACATTCAATTCAGCACACGTAGAGTTTGTCTTGAAAAATTAAAACGTGGTTACATGCTTGCTGAAAATTGTATTCTTCAGAACCAATCTGGAAATGTGTGACAATTAGTACAAATTACCCACGATTCCTCAATCTAGAGTTGCCATCTTTACAAATTCAGGATATATTTCGTCTTTCACAAGCCAAACGTGATCGATAACTGCTCCTTCTTTGTCATCAGAGACCTGAAAAGAAATTATTTTCCAAAAAATCGAATTTTGCAAATGTTAATTTATTTCATACATTTCGAATACTACTTTGAGATAAGGACGGTGGTGGTTTACCTGTTCTAAGTAAAGATGAGTCTTGTTGTGAGCTTTCATTCTCGTGTATCCGTAATCCGAACTGCGAAAAGCAGACCAAAATGGACTTTTAGGCACAAATTTCTCTCTGCCTTCCTTGCAACCTGCTGAACCTGTTACAATGTGAACGGGAGCTTTGTAGTTAGTGTAGGGTTCTTGAAAACTTCCATTGTACACCTGAAATTGAAGTAATTCATCAAGAGTTGATTGAACTGCGCAATCTTCCAAATTGTAAATATTTACCAAAGTAATAGTATCATTTTAATTACCTGAAAGTCGTACATTGGCCACATTCGTTCGTAACTGTGTTCATGGGCCCAAATTTCGAGATCGACTTTGTGTTTGAAAAATAATTTCTCGAGACCAAACCAATTAAAGAAAGGCAGACCAACTCTTACGAGGGATTGGTGATTCGTACAGTCATCGGCATTTTCATTACTGCAGTACATTGGCCTGTGACCGAATGTTACTATCCATGGCCGGATTGCTCTGCAAAATTGAAAATCAAATTAAAGTCAAAGTTGAAATAAAAGTACAACTATTAAAAATTGAAAAACTACCTGACTTCTGGCCTGTTTGCTTCCTCTAAATCCCTTTCTAGCCATTCAAATTGTTTAACCAATTGCTTAATTCCGTAGTTCATAAAGTAGTATGCTTCAGTTTCTATTCCGATGAAATGAATGGGACCCATGTTAAAACTATACCACAAGCTTTCTGAATCTCCAGGCATTGAGAATCGAGCCCTGAAATAATTTTTCAAAATAGTTCATGTTCGCCATCATTGGAAGTTAAAGGATAACATGATTTCCAATTTTCACTTACCTATAATTACTAAAATTGTACTTCTCCTCGTGGTTTCCAGGGACGGTCATGTAAGGCAAATAAGCGGCGATTCCTTCAATCTGCTGCATAAATTGATCACCAACTTTAGCGTCACTAGAATGCATATCGTAGGCAAAATCCCCAACGTGAAGCACGGCATCATAAAGGCCTCTTTGAGTTTCTTCTTGTAGTCTTCCTAAACTTTGAGCATTTTCGTTTCCCATATCGCCAAAGAGAACTATTTGTGGAGCCCATGAAGACGAGTTGTCCGGTACGGTCTTGAAGAAAAATAGATCCGACCATCCGAGATTGCTTCCGCAATGATATGCTGAGAATTTAAAATATAATTAGGTTCAAGACTCCTTTTTTTTAATCAAACAAGGAAATTGGTCATTCACTTACTGTATTTACTGCTGGGAGTTAAATCTTTCAGATAAACTCGATGAAAGTATTGTTTACTTTTCTTTGCACCTCCATCGATGAAAATCGTGGAGTTCCCACTAGCGGATAGAATCAGGCCATCTATTCCGTATTCAACTATTGACTCTTTTGTGTGCTCCCTCGTGCTCCATGTGACGACAATGTCATGGACATTTTCTGCATAAAAATGTTTTTAGTTGGCGGGTTTCGGAGAGAATATTTCAAATGCAGAGATGTAGAATATATAAGGATATCGTAAACTGAACACATCGATATAAGTGGTGAGTAAATGTTCTGAAAAGTTGATCAAGTTCAATTTATTGGAAAAATTCAAACCTCCGAAGGCAATATGCACAGCTTCTGGTTGGAATCTAGCGACTCCAAGAACAGGACTTACGAGAGTCTGCGTTATTGCAAGAGCTGCAATAATCAGCATTGCAATCTGGAACAAATTTTAAAATAGTAGCAAGATTCAAATTTTCCACATCATTAATATGGAGGAAAAAAGATTGCAACAACTTGTTGCATAGATATTTGTAATTTTAACAGATACTTGAAAAAATTTATCTTGTTTGCATGACCTCTGGATTCAAAATTAAGGATTCGGAACTATTTTCACTACATATCACCAGAAGTAACATCTTATTTCGCACTGAATAATTCATTTCAGTTTGAAAGAAAATGAAACTAAAAAAATTATAGTAAAATTATACTCATTCATAAAAACCAAGTCTTGAATCACGTCTACAGTCGCAAAGTATCTCAAAACTACGTTGAAAAAACTTTTGTTTCATAATGTTTCCATGTCAAATATACTAAATTCAACATTGCATCAAAATGTATCATTTTATTTTAATCGTAAAATTTGAAAATTTTCGCAGAATAGCGCATAATTTTATTTTTATTTTAGAAACACGCCTGTGAGAATATGTGAAAAAAAGAACATTCGAAAAAGAAGAGTATTGTGCTTCGGCATTCCAAACAAGTACAAACAAAATGCTGGACATCGATAAATATTTTCTATTCCGTTTTTGACTTTGAAAATTGAGAAAGATTTCTCTACAGGCAAAACTTCAAGTAAAAAAAAGAATCTGTTTGCTGCATATTTCTTTTTCCATTTATTTCTACCTTTTGTCAATACTAAAAACAGTAGCCAAAAACAATTCGAAATATTTTTTCGCCTGCAGGTTTTCTTTCTCTGATGCCAATGACTAAATATTCTTTGTTACTTTAGTTTTATGATTCCAATATCTTTTTCAGTATATTTGATCCACTGAAGTGCATTTATTGTCTTACAAAAATTTATATTTTTACAGCGCACAATTCAATTTTTCGACGAGAGATTTTCGATGTCAAAAAATACTGCCCTTGGACATACAACAAAGCATACATTAATAGGTTAACATCATCAGGCGACTTTTGTCCTGTATATATCAAAGATCCTTGTATTTGCATGTACACAAATACAATAGGGGTTAAGGACTATCAAATGATGCTTCCAACTGTAAATATGAAAACAAGAGTTTGGTTATAAAATACATAATTTCATATTCAACTCACGTCTTGAAATCCCAACATTTGAGCAACAAAGAACAGACTCGAAAGTCTACAACACAGAAGACGAAAGATTCTCTGAAGTTGCGATAAATGCGTAATATTCACAGCTTTTTCTGACAGTCACTTTTGGAGCAAATTCTAAGATTATCAACATGAATAATGTCACTATTCCCTCACACACGTTTGGCAAAAGATTGTCCCTCTACTCTATAAAATGAATTTACAATTATTTACGTCATGATTTCATGTGCTCTCGCTTGGACTTTCTCTCACATTATGAACTGTTATGACGATCAACATACATCAGTGCAAAGTTGCAACGTTGCGAACTGCAATTTTATTATTTTTCTGTTTTACCGACAAGGAACGCTTTGCTTTGGTCAACAGTCGGTAACTATAATTCAAACATTTTCAAATTCTCGACTCGATAGTTCACTTAAAAATCACTAATTAAAATGACGGTTGGCGTTTACCGCGAAAAACTCAGAAGTTTGGTTAATCATATTCTTCCATATTCCATCACTTAAAGTATATTTTTTATGTAGGTAGGTAAGAGATGTTCAACATAACGTTCTAACCAGGGTTGCCACAAGACCTGGAAGACCTGAAAAAACCTTGTAAAGTCATGGAATTTGTAAAAACTGGAAGTAATGGATTTTTTAAAAAAATCTCTGGAAAACCTGGAAAAGTCATGGAATGTTGAAAAGATGACTGGAACTTTTTTAATCCTCTCTATTGCAAAGTCTTGATGATTTAGTATTTTACAGAAAATCCTTTATTTGAAAATCAATACGGAGTGCTTTTTTAAATTCTCATTCTGAATGAGAAGGTATTGGTTTTATGCAAAAAATGACTTTCGCGGATTCAATGAAACCTCCATGTTTTGAGACCCCCGGATTAAAAAAAAACGGTTTCTACGAAGTTGTCTTTCTGCCCGTGTGTCTGTAATCTGTAGACTCGATAACTTTCGGAAGAATGATCATATTGGATTGTGCTTTGACATACTTTTTTAAGGCCGCAAAAGAAAGGACGATTTCGTTAGAAGGCATTTTTGATCAATGATTCTGGTTTCATCCATCGAAATAACTTTTTGAAAAATAAGAAATGCACATTTCCGCTCAAACTATGCAAGGTGCGAAAAAATGTTAAGGATCAAAATTATTCATTTTGAAAAGATCTGCAAATTTTATTGAATCTATTTTTGTCATAAGATGCATAGTTTTTGTTTCAATCGTGACAAATTTTACCAAAAATGAAAAATTCCATTTTTCAGCAAAACTGAGATGTAAATATCGGTGGTGAGTATTGTGATGAGAATGTGTTCCTTGAGGCCAATTGCCAAAAAAATTTCATCGAAAAGAAAAAAAAAATTCAATAATCTTCATAAAAGTAGAAGTTTTCAACAGTTTGACAATATTTGCAACTTTGTGTATGCATTACACTATAGATTGAATCAAGTGCGGAAGTAGCCGAGCGCGTAGCGCGCGTTGAATTGTGAATACATTATCAGATGCGAAGCGCGAGATCTGAATGACGCGCGCCCTAGCCCCGTATTTACATGGACGCGTAAACGCAATACTCTGTCCCTTTTTATCTGCGCGTTTCAGTGTGAAAGTAGGAGACAGAGTGGTGCGTTTGACGCAGAGTGCAGCTAAATACGCGTTCATGTAGAACGAGGGTAGGCGTGCTCAAACTCGCGAGCGAAGCGAGACGCGCGAAGATGGCAGCAAGATTACTATTACTATTATTTTCAGTCAGGGGCGAATGCAGAACATTTTTTCGGGTGGGGGAAGGGGGATGACTTGAACCCTGTTTTGACACCAGTTTTTGGTTAAAACGTATGAATTTGATGTTCAAATTTCCCAGAATGTGAAATGACC
>WSXT02042152.1:0-13294 GCA_011762715.2 Neuroterus valhalla | reverse complement strand
AAGTCACTGAACTGGGCGAAAACCTTTTTCATTGATCTGTTTATCGATTCGTTTCTCACTCCACGTGTACCGCAGTGCGATCAGCTGTCAACTCGTGAATTTGAGGTTAGGGTTCGCCACACCATGTGGGCATATTTTTTCATCGTGACAATCGTCGTGACCTGTCATGACTGAACTTTCAGTGAGATACATATAATATCTTTGAAGTATTTGGGAATTTTTAAAGACTACTCACAAAAAATTGACTAATAATTATTAGAAATCGTAGAGGAAGAAACAAAAAGTTTTCTATTTCAATCAAATGCCGAAGTGGTCCATTCGAAATGAGGTAAATAATTGGAAATTTGGTTCGATCGAATGGAAAGCCACTAAGAAAGGTTTATCAACTGCTATTTTACATTTTAAACATTTAGCAGCTGTTTGAAATAATTAAACTTAAATTGAATTCCATTTAACTTTGTTTATATTCAATTTCAATTTGATTTTGGTTAGTTTTAATAATCTTCTAGTACTCATAAAAATCTTTTTGATGCTTTTCATTTTCAACACTGATCCATTCTATTCTTGAGACTTTTCAAATGTTTAAAATTCTTTGATTTGTTTATTTTGCATACATCTATTAAAAATCCTTAAATATTGTATATTTCCTTCAAATTTCAATAATTTCGATTTTTTTGAAAATTCTAATGATTGAGATTCAGAACTAAACAATTTTCAATTTAAAGTATGTTTAGGTCAAAATTTTTATATTTTGATAATTTCGAAGATTTAATGTCAACATCTTTCAATTCTGAATCTTACGGATCGAAGAAATTTCAAATTTATTCCTCTTAAATCAGAGAATTCATTATTTGAAAAACCAAAAATGACATGATTTTTGCTTAAGAAGTCTAGAAATTGAAAACAGTTGAATCATATAGATTCATGGTTGAAAATTCGTAAATAATAACGATTTTTAATTGAAAATTCTATAATTCTCAACATTCAAAATGTAAGATTCATCAATTTCAAATGCATATAGTTTAAAATTATGTAATTCCAAACTTTCTATATATGGTGCAATTCCGAAGCCTTAAAATTGAAAATTCTCAAATTTTCGGAAATCGCAGTTGGAATTCCTCCAATCTTGAAGTGAAAAATGTTCAATTTCAATGATTTTGAGGATCGAGAGTGGAAATTATTTAATCCTGAATTTTCCGAATTGAGAAAATTTCAAATTTCGATACTCAGAATCAGAGCATGGTTCATTGGGAAATTCTGAAAATGCATAATTTTTTGATTAAAATTTTCAAAAGTCAGGAACAGCTGAACCATGAAGATCAGCGATTGGGAATTCTCAAATTTTCAGGTTTTATTTCCGGAAATTCTTTGATTTTTTACATTTGAAATAGAAGATTAATTCATTTTCAGTGTTTATGGTTTAAAATGATTTGGTTTGAAACTTTTCACTATGTATAGTTCAATTCTCAACGCTTTGAATTTAAAATTCCTCAATTTTCGGATATTACATTTTTAAATTTTTGCGATCTTGAAGATCAAAAGCCTAAAACCGTACAAACTTAGGAAACTTCAAACCTGAATCATCAAAGTTACAGGATGCTATTCCGAGAAATTCATAAATTGCGTAATATTTAATTGTAAATTTCCAAAGTAAAAGAATGATAGGTCCTGAAGATTTGCCATAAGGGATCCATCCATTCGAACGATTTGTAATTTTATTCCTTCAAATTCTACATTTTCAATTAAACATCAATTAATTTCAAATGAAATGGTACTAGTTAAAGATGTTTTAATTTTGAATTTTCCATGTATGAAATTTCATTTCAAAGATTCTCAGATAAAAATTACAAATATTCATCAATTTTGAACGTGTTTGAAATACAGATTCTAGAATTTTCAAGATTGTAGGATCAGATTACAAATTTTTGATTCTGGATCCTCTTCATTAAAAAATTTGAAGGAAAAATGAAAATACTTGAAATTACTGGATTTTTTACTGCGATGAAAACTTGCGCAATTTTTCTCGTGAACTTCCCAAACTTGAACCCTTTGAGTTCGAAGGTATCCAAAAAAAAAAGGATTCAAAATAATTGTATAAACTTAAAGTTACAAATATAAAGGTGAGTAATAGAGAATTGCAAATTACTGGATTTTCAAATTTAAAATCTAGAGGGACGTAATTTTTAACCTTTTTCGGAACAATTCAATGTTAAAGGTTAAGAGATGAAATTCTTCAATTATTCAAAATTGAAATTCAATATTCCAAATAAAATCTCGATGATTATGGAAGAAAAGAGACATATTTTAATTATAAATTGTCTGATGTGAAAAAAATCATCAAAAATTAAAAATGCTCCAATTTAGAAGATTTTCAATCCACAGATTTACAATGTCAATAAGATAAAATTGAGGACTGAAAGTTGCAAATTTCTTAATCTCCAATATTTGTATTTAAAGGGTAAATATTTTTAAACCTTTTTTCTGACAGTTTAATTTTGAAGATTGCCTTCAAAATTCTTTGGGTTTAACGATTCCTAATTTGAGAAAAAATAAAAGAATCGTTAATTTGGAATGCTTATACTTTAGAATGATGTAGACAAATGTTACAATATAAAATCCCATAATTTTTAATGTTTCCAATTGAATTATTTGATTTTTCCTATTTTACTTTTTGAATAACATTCGAATTCTAAAACAATTTTATAATTCTTTTGAAACCGTCGGCTCTTCCATTTCGAAAGTATTTATTAATATTTGTCGGTGATGTTATAAACTGTCAGGAATTTGATAATTCGTGAATTTTTGATTTTTGGTAATCTTATAGTTTGGGAAATTTCGTATTTCCAATATTTCTTCTTTGGAAATTCTGCACTGTTAGACATTTTTTTAATATAGTTTTTCAATCATTTCGCAAAAATAATTCAATTTTGCTGTTTTGGAATCGAGTTCTAAATTTTTTTATCGCGATAGAAGAAACGAATTTCTTCACATTTACTTTTCTCTGATTTGGAAGGGGAAAATTCTATATTTTCAAACATTTCCATTGGGTCAAAAAGATTGAATTTTAATTCTCAATTCGCTCTGAATCCTCATATAAAAAAAGGAACTTTGCAGGAACTTCAACTTTCTTCAATTAGAACAATCTCATATATTTTTTAATCTTGTTGTCAGAAAGTAAATTTTCCGAAACTTGACAAAAAATTTCCGAAACTTAGAAAGAACGGCACTTGGAACTTTATATTGAATGGAAAATTTATCAGCACCCGATATGGGCTAAACCAGACTGCCAAGGTGATAAGAGATTATAAACTTGTCTTTTTCCCAGTACTTTCCATTTTTTATCAGTTTAGACAACCTTTCAATTCCTCGAAGCTTCTATGAAAAAATTTTCTAATCAGGGCCCGATCAGGGGCTCTTCGAAGAAAAATTGTTAGATATTTGAAACAGTATGGACAAATACAGTGGTATCTCATAAGATTTTACGCTTTCATTCAGAACTTCCAAAGTTCAAAGTTATAAATGGGAATAGTTCAGTATCAGAAGTGGGATTAGAAAGAAGAAATTCCCGGGAATTTTCGGGGAATTTCATCAGATTTCAGGAGGAAAATCTATCTGACTATTTGAAATATCGCAAATTGTATAGATTTTAACTTTTTGTTTCCATTAGTTGCAATTGTTTACATTTTTCCGTTATGGAGAAAATGATTCATTTCACAATGCTTTACTGTAATAATTTTCCATTTAAGGTCTTTCTCCTAAAGTTTTTCAGTTTTTCGCTCAAGTTCTTCAGGTCCTTATATTGAAGGAGCTGGTTTTGAAAATTTTGTAAAGAAAAAAATTCAAGTTGATGTGCTGTAAGTATGCAGGAAATTTTTTTTATTCAAATTTCGTTGAGTTCAAGAGTGGAAAATGTTAGTTCTCAATTAGAATTGAATTAGCGGACAAACACTTCATCGAGGAAATTCGGTTTTCAATAATTGATAAATTGGGAGGAGGTATTATTTTTATCGACATGAAAGAGAAGGAGTTCGGGTTTTCAATCGATTTTTAAAATTAGAAGCGAATATTTTATTCATTTTCAAAAATTCCAAAGAATGGGAAAAAACGACATATTTTGAATTTCTTATTATTATGATATAAAAGGGGGAAATTTTTTCTTTTTAGGATTTCTATTGTGTCAAAGTGAGGAGATTTTGATTCAAAAATTTTGTTGAATCGGAAGTAGCACAGAGAAAAATTTCATACTTTCAATATTTTTATATTTAGTTTAAAGGGAGGTTTGTTTTTCAAATTTATTTCACAATCAAAAAAGATACATTCTGTTTATTTGGAAGACTTTTATAGAGCTACAAGTGACGAAATTCCTTATTTTTCTCCTAATTTGAAAATGGGAAATTTTTTCTTTTCAACAATGTTATCAAGTTGTAAGGAACCAATTTTAATTAGCGGAGGAAAATTTTTTGTTCGGAAGAGATTTTTCATTTTTATTTTTTTATTTCAATAGATTTAGACATTCTTATTCAGTTAGAAGGGGAGGATTTTTTATTACCTTAATTGGGAGAGTAGAATTTTTCCATTTCAATGTTGTTATCGAGTAAGAGGGAAGGAAATGTGATTTTTGAATAAGAAGAGAGATGTTTAATTAATTTGTGAGTAATTAATTTTTCACATTTCTTCCCTTTCTGATTTCAAGGAAGGCAATTTTTTCTTCTAACATTTTTTTCCGTTCAAAAATTGAGAGGTTCGGTTATAATTTGTTCTTTTTTTCGACTGAAAAATCTTTCTTGATTGAAAATTTAATTTTTTTTTGAAATTTCTCTTCTTGGTTTGAAAATTCATCCTTTCCGGCAGAAATTCCTTTTTTCCGAAAAATACACTTGCTTGGTCAATAATCTATCTGCTTCAGTCAAAGATTGAACTTTTTCGTTTGGGATTTATCGTTGTAGTTGAAAACTGATGTTTTTCTGTTAATAATTTGTATTTTTGGTCTGAAAATATCTTTGAAAATGCAACTGTTAGTATAGAAATTGATCATCCGGCATTCATAAATGATCTAGTTAAGGATTCAAATATTTTTCAAAAATTAAGCTTCCTCGGTCGAATCCAACTGTTTTTATTGAGAACTGAAATCTAATTTGCTTGAAATATCAACTGTTATTTCTCACGTTGAGATTTAATTTTTTTTAATTCCTTCTCTTTGTTGAATGTTCAAGTTCTTCCGTGAAAAGTTCATATTTCTTGTTTGAAGGTCATCCTCTTTGGTTAGAAATTCGTTTTTTTTTTTTTTTTTTTATTGTTAAAAACGATTGTTCCAAATTCAGTTAGTTTTATTTAGTTCAAATTTCATCATTTGGTTGGATATTTTTTTTTCTAGTATTTTCCAATTTTCACCAGTTTTGACAATCTGTAAGTATTTCAATGTTTCTGTGGAAAAATGTTCCTAATGTAAAAATCTAATCGGGGCCCTTCGAAGAAAAATAAATAGAAATTTGAAACCAATGAACAGATAAAAATGGCATCTTAATAGATTTTACGCTTCAATTAAGAACTTCCAAAGTTCAAAGTAGCTACTGGGAATAATTAAACATATCAGCATCAAAAGAAGTAGGATTGACAAGGAGAAAAATTCTTCGAATTCAATCATGGATTGAAAGAGATATTTAATACAGTCAAAGGGAGACTGATTCAATTAGGAGTTTTTCATTCACAAAGAATCAATTAAATGAATGATATTTTCTTCTTTATTGGACAATTTATTGTCCTGAGTTACATAAAAAAGTCTCATCAAAAGGCAGGGTTACTTTTGAAATGGGAAACCAGAAAGTAACTGGGAATTTTTTGTGGCTGGGATATATCGGAAAATAACACTGAATTAATTTCTTGACATTTTTCAATTTCTAATTCCAAGATGTTTTCTGCATTGCAAGAGGCACTCTTTTTTCCCTTAAAATTTTTATTGGAAAAATGAAATTGTTTATTTTGAACATTTTTATTGATATCGAAGGAGAGAAATTACCGTTCATTATTATAAAAGGGGATAAATTAGTTTTTTGAAGTTTTGGAAATGAAAATTTCGATAAAAATTTTTTCCAGTTCGAAGAGGCACTATTTTGATTATATCAAATTTTTACTTGGAAAGTGAAATGGTTTATTTTAAACATTTCCATTTATTTGGAAGGGAGGGAATTACCAATTTTTTATGAATTGTTAGAAGCATCCTTTTTGTTTTTAACATTTACATTGAATTGAGAAAGGCGAAATTTTGGTTTTTTAATAAAAAATATGATTTTTCTAATTTTTTTACATTTTCATTGCCATCAAAGGAGAGAAATTAGTTTTTTGAAGTCTTGGGAATGAAAACTTGATTTTTTTCCTGTTCGAAGAGGCACAATTTTAATTTTATCAAATTTTCATTCGGAAAGTGAAATTATTTTTTGTAAACATTTCCATTTATTCGGAAGGAAGGGAATTACAAATTTTTCATGAATTGGTAGAAGCATCCTTTTTGTTTTTAACATTCACATTGAATTGAGAAAGGCAAAATTTCAGTTTTTGAATTTAAAAAATGACATTTCTAATTTTTAACATTTGTATTGATACCAAAGGAGAGAAATTAGTTTTTTGAAGTCTTGGGAATGAAAATTTTCATTTTTCTCCGTTAGAAGAGACACTATTTTTATTTTTATTATTTTCATTTGAGAAGTAAAATGATTTATTATAAATATTTCCATTTATTTGGAAGGAAGAAAATAACCAATTTTTTAAGAAAAATGGAATTTCTTATTTCTAACATTTTCGTTGATATAAAAGGAAAGAAATTAGTTTTTTTGAAATCTTGGGAATGAGAATTTAATTTTAATTCTTTTTTTTTTTAGTTAGAAAAGGCACTATTTTCATTTTTGAAAATTTTATTTGATAAGTGAAATTGTTTATTTTAAATATTTTTTTTTTAATTCGAAAGGAAGGGAAGAACCTATTTTTTCTGAATTGGGAAAAGCATCCTTTCTGTTGTTAACATTCACATTGAGTTGAGAAAGGCGAAATCTCGGTTTGTAAATCGTTTTAATAAGAAAAATGAAATTTCTTATTTTTAACATTTTCATTGATATAAAAGTGGAAAAATTAGTTTTTTGAAGTCTTGGAAAAGAAAATTTTAATTTTTTTTTATTTGTAAGAGGCACTATTCTTATTTTTAATATTCTTATCAAGTTGGAAGCAGCAAAGTATCTATTTCTCTCTGACATTTTTATTGAGTTGGGAGGAGCAGAATTCTGCTAACTTTTTTTTTCGTGATTGGAAAAGAAAAATTCTCCATTCTCAACATTCCAATTTTTTGTTTTTCTTCTGAATGATGACAGAAGATATTTCTTATATTTTTATTGAGTTTTGAGCAAGGAAACTTAATTTTTGAATTTGTTATTCAATAAAAAGAGAAAGATTTCGTTCATTTTGAAGATTTTCATAGTTTTGGAAGGATCGAAATTTTTTCATTCCTTCTCCCTTCTTATTTAGGAGAGGAAAATTTTTTCTTTTTAGTAGAATAGAACAGAATAGAATTGTATTTCTCCATGTGCATCCTCTTTGGACTTTTACATATATGCTAAATTTTATACCTTCTTACACTTAGACTTTGGCACCTTTCCCCATACTTCGTATTTACAAATAATAATACATTTTAGCTCACTCATCCCATTCCACACTTACAAATCGTATATTCATCCACTTTGAATTTTTTTCCCTACGTCTAAACTCATTGCTCGATATTGCTGCTTGATAATAATTATGAACATACTACAATACTTAGCGTACTTAGGATTGGATCACATTTGGTTTCTTTAATCGTCGATTACAGTCTCTTCATTCATCACGTCCTCGTTCACTTTTTCTTTGCAAAGTTTCTCAAACTGGCTCGCATATCTGCAGAGACCGATATTTAGTTTCCCTGATAAAGTGTTGCATAACTTTTCCACTAATTTGGGTCCCTGCCTCTCGCCCATCAATTTCTCTATTTCCTCCACCCATTTCTTTTCAATTTTCCCCTTAGCTCCCCTGCACCTCCAAATGTGTTCCATGTTCTCCTCTTCTTCACCGCATAGCCTACACCCTGTGTCTTTGAAACCCTTGTTTCCTGCTTTACCCACATTACCACATCTCAATCTTGCCCATTGTTTTTTATCCTCGTATCCTACTTTTTTGTCCCGCCAAAATTCTTCCCTTCCCAGTTCTTTTTTCCACGTCCTGTACGATTGACAGTAGGGAGATTCGTTTACTCTGGCCCAATCCTTGTGAATCTCTTGGTCTTTTTTGATCCTGATGCCCTTGGCGAAATTATGCTCAATCCTCCTAAGTTTTTCCTTATTTCCTTCCCAGGCCCACTTCAAAGTTTCTCCGTCTCCAACCTCTCTCAGTGCCGCCATTAACCCTTTACTCCACTCTGTCGGGTTCTCGTTTTCAATTCCCCTCAACTCTTCTTTGAGTCAAATATTCGGCAACCTAACTTCCGCCATTCCCGAAATCTCGATCATGTATATGCTAGCGCTATTCCGTGCTTTTATTTCTAAACTGTTCCTATCGGCTTCTAACCTCCATATATATCCGGGAGTGTTTCTGTCCAAACCCATTGCCATTTTTATGAATTTTGCTTGTGCTCTTTCCGTTTCTTCCCACCTCTTCCAACCCCAGATTTCTACCCCATACAAACCGCCAGATTTCACGAGAACATCCATGAGATACAATCTTCTATCTAGACCTGAAATATTTGCCCTAGTCATGACTCCTCATGCTGAGTTAGCTGCCTTTTGCATTTTGTCTGCCATGATTTTGACGTGTTACCTGTGTTTTCCACTTAAGGGAAACCAATATCCCAAATATTTGTGATATTCCACCTCTCCTACCTTATTCCCATAGATTCTCTACTCTTCTCCTTTCTCTCTTTTCCCTCTTTTTCGAAAAACAACAATCTTGGATTTATTGACATTTATCTCGAGTCCGTTATTATCCACATACATCTCGAGAGTTTTCAGCATATCGCTTAGTCCTTCCGGGAAGTGCGCTACAACTGCTATGATATCTGCGAATTTCAGGGCAAACACTTGTATTTCCGATTACAGTTCCGCCTTCATTCTTCCTTTCCCATTCGTCGTCTATGTCGTCTATGAAAACATTAAACAGCGAGGGACTTAGCGGACATCCTTATCTTACCCCTCTCCTTGTTCCAAAACATTCCGTGTTCCCCTCCATCGTTATCACCTCGTTTACCGTAACCCTGTAAATTGCCCTAATCATTTCCAGCATTCTGCCTTGAACCCCGATTTTGTGCAATTTTTGATAAAGAAGTTCTCTATCTACCGTATCGAACGCCTTCTTTAAGTCGATGAATGCAGTATATAATTTCTCTTTTTCTCGCTTGAGACGGTTATTAATCAACGCGATGAGGACAAATATATGGTCCCTGGTAAATCTCTTCCTTCTGAAACCTGCTTGGCTCTCTTTGTACAACCCTTTTCATTCCAACCACTCCCTCAATCTTTCATCCATGATAGAAGCCAATATTTTGTATCCTGTGTCTAGGAAAAAAACGCCTCGATAATTACATGTGTCATCCTCATTTCCCCCTTTAAAAATTGGCGCTATCACCGCTATTTCCCATCCGTTTACTATTTTGCCATTCATCCAAAACCCATTGAGAATTCGGTGCGTCTCTAGAGCCCAAACTTCCGGTATTCCTTTAATGAATTCGATAGGAATTCCATCTTCTCTCGGGGCTTTTCCTGCTTCCATTTTTCTAATATTCCTGACCATCTCTTCAAAGGTTATCTCCTTGTCTAGTTCACTCGTTTCTTCACTCTCTTTGTCTCCCTCCAGTTTTCCTTTCCTGTCTGCTTTTTCTACCTTGCCCTTTTCTTCTCTAACCTCTGTGTCCTTCATTCCTGTATTGTCCCCTGTATTCTCTGTTATCAGTAATTTTTGAAAATGGTTGTTCCACCTATCTTTGCTGATTCCGCCCCCCCTTCTTTTTCTTTTTTTCCTGAAATTTCCTATTGATCTCCAAAAATCTCCCATATTCTTACTTTTTTCAACCTGTTTCCATTTTTCTTCCTTTCTTCCTTTTTTCTTCCTTCGTTTAAATTCCCTAAACTTCTTTTTCTCTTGCGCCAAAAAACCCCTTTCCTTCTCCCTCTTTGTTTTGAGGAAAATTTTTGAGTGAACGCCACACAATTTTCCTTTGATTCTTGCATTCCTCGTCATACCACTGTTCTCCAATGCTAGTCGATTTTTTCTTTTCCTTGACTACCAACCCTGGTGCCCTTACAGCTAGCCAAATACTATCCTTAAGTGTGTCCCACTTGTCTACCCATTGTTCCCTTTTATTATCTCCTTCTTGATAATCTGCCCACAATTCTTTCATTTTTTCCCCGAATAATTCCTCTTTCTCGCTGTTCCATACTAACTTCTTCCTTCCTATTAGTTTTCTTCCCTCAGCGTTTAACAATTTGCCTTCGGAATTCCTCTCATTTAAGTAGCCCCTATTTAGTTCGCCGGCGTTAAATGCCCCCCCCCCCCCACTCCCGCCTTCCGGCCCCCCAGTTGGACTATAAACCCCCCTCTACTCTGGGCCCCTCCTACTAGTATGACTATATAGTCTCCTCTAGTTTGTGCCTCTTCAATTATCTTTTATTAGTTTTTCCTTAAGCTTAGACACTCCTACATTATTATAGACGGCAACAAACAACAGATCTTTTCCTAATGCTTTTAAATTTTTACCTTTAACAGTCATACCAAACTCCCATTCCTCTATACACACACGCTCAGATGAGATGACCTCCGCTGGCTCTGCCTCTTTTTCTTACTCTTTATGCTGGTTTTCCGCTCCACTCGAAGTTTTCATTCAGCCTTTTCTTAAACTCTTGTAGGTTGCTGTCTTCCATCCACGTCTCTTGAATTATAACCAAATCATAGTTCCCCCAAAACTCCACTGAATCCAGTAATTTGCTGCCTCCTGCTATGTTCCAAGTAATTCCTCTAATAATTCTGGAATTGATCTCTCCAGACTCTCCCATTTCTCGGAGAACCTGGTTCACTCCGAAAGGGCTTTTCTTCCACCACTCGATCTGTCTCGTTCCAAACAAATTCCCGGTCTCCTGCTGTCCACTTCATGTAACTCCTTTTGGCAAATTCCTCTTTCTGTCTGGTTATTCTCACCTCGTTGTCAATCCAATTTTAAACTTCAATTTCTCTCGGTGTCAAATCATCTTCTATCCTGATTTTCGGCCCCTGTAGTCTGCACTTTTTCTCCATTAGTCTCCTCTTGGCTACCCACGACTGCATTTTAATCAGTATCCCTCCTCCTTTCACTCTCATTTCTTCGATGATAAATTGTTCACCTGTCATATCTAGAAGTACTTCTTGTATTTCTTTCTTTAAACTCCTTATTCCTACTGCTCTAAATCCTCTCACTACTATCCAGTTTTCCCTATTTTTCCTTTATTCCACCTCGTACCTCAGTTCGTTGTCCTCAAGCCAGCCTGGATGTTTCATAACCTCGAATTCTTCTTGCTGGTTCTGAATGAATTCTTCCCTTTCTGTCTCTTGTTCTTATCTCCACGCTGCATCTTCCTTTTCTTCTGATCCTGCTACTCTGTGACTGTCTATCTCCCCCCCCCCCCATTCTGTGTAGTATGTAACACCATTTGCAGTACCGATTGATTTAATTTCTGCATTTGGCATTCTTTTAAATTGTTATTTTTTTCCAATTCTACTACCCTTGCTTCACTGATTCTTAATTGTTGCTTTAGGTTTGCGATTTCCTGCAACCATTCTATCTCTCTCCCTTTTGCCGCGGCTACTACTCCCTCCCTTTTTTCTCCTTCAACTGTCATTCTCTGCATTACCTTCGACTGTTCCTCGAAATTATTTATGAGTTCAATAATCTCCAATTTTCCCTTATTTTCCCACCAAACATCAAGCGATTTTCGGACCACCGATTCTAGAGATTCTAGAGAAAACCCTCTGCTTGTAACAAGTATGTCGTTGTCGTCTTTGTTGAACATCTTAATCTCACGTTTGGAAGCTCTTCGTTTTCCCCTGTCATCTCTTAGTTTCCCATCGTCCACAAGCCCTGTTTTTAATGTGCCCTTTCCCCTTGATTCCTGATTTTTTGCCCTATTTGTGTCTCCTGCCTCTTTTTGATCTGATACATTCTCTTTTCTCTGAATGTTCGTCGCCCCTTCAACCTCCTTCCTAATCAGCGAATGTGTCAGTTTGCTATTTTTCCGAAAAGCCTCTCCTTTCAATCCCCGCCTATTTGTTTCATCCTTTTTCCCCACTTCCACAATAAAAGATTCCATGCACTTTGCACTGCGACTATTTTCATCCTTGGCTTCCTCTCTCGGCCTCCCTCTCACCCTTTTATCCATTACTGTATCCGTTTTCGGCATATTGTTACCCCCCTGAATGTCTTGCTCCGATTCTGGTTCCGCGACTGACGCTACTCTCTCATTGTCCTGGTCAGAACTCACCTCCAAATTGTCCCGATTTATCTCACTCATGATTGCCAAGTCGCCCCTAGCCTGCAGAGATATAGCCCACTTTTTTTTCGGATTTTTCGCGCTTCCCGCGAACAAACACTCCGAATTTTCGAAACTAATACCCTTTCCAATTCTAAAATCTGTCTATATACGTCATGAGGGGTCCTCTCTAATTTTCTTTTCTCGTTCTTAAGCTTCTGACATCTTTTCTTTAGGCTTCCAATGGTCTTCAACCGCTTCTCGAATAACTTTCGTAATTTCTGATCAGCACATTCTGACAATAAACGATAATCATCATCATCCAAAGCATCCCCGGGAAGTTGGTCGCTCTCCAAACCACATGAAATACTTTCCTATATACAAAAAGAAGCAAACTTATAAAATCCATACGATAATTTTGAATGAAACAATTAATTAATATTCATCACGGTTTTTTCAAAATAAGGTCTAAAAATAGTTGAGTATTAGAGACAAATAACAATGTTCATCAAGTTCCAATCTTATTACCTTATTTTCAAGTTGCACGTATTCACCATCTTCGACGTTGCAGTGAACAGCATCTGTGAATGATCTGCCTGAGTCTATTATATTATCATGTAGTAGAAAATCATGATGTAATAGGTTCTAATAATAAATAAACCAATAAATTACATTTACCTTACTGCCCTCAGCTTCTAGATTACAATCAACTGAATATGTGCTGCTTGCATTTCCGACGGTACCAGGATCATTTATATTTCCAACGGTGCCTGGATACTAAGAAAAAT
>WSXT02042141.1:0-13294 GCA_011762715.2 Neuroterus valhalla | reverse complement strand
ACAGGATAGAGACGCGTGGCGGTCTCGGGTAGATGAGGCAATGAACTTTCGAGTTCCAAATGCTGATAAATAATAATTATTATTATCATTCTTATTCATATTATCATTATTATACCATTAGGTCAAGTCTCTTTCGAGGCGAGCGTTATTCGTTTGGTTCCAGCCCCCTTGTACTACTTGGAAACAAGGAACTGAGATGAAAAGATTTGGAAATGAAATTGACACGCTAAAGTTTTAGTAAGGAATATGTAGGGAGAGGAAGCAGGGATAGGTTTTATATGAGTCTTAGAATTCATCGCGTGTTTTTTTGTGAACTAAAGATTTATGATTTTATTCTCAATCCTAATTTTCTAGTCCTAAACCTTTTCTTGATACGCAGCATTCTTAGTAAACAGAGACTTGAATTGAGTTGTTAAGCAGAATTAACATACCTGGCGTTGCTTTAGCAATATTAGGAGTTAGACCTGGTGAAAACATAAAACAGCAAAAGAACGTCCAGCCCGCTTCTGTTTTGAAACGACACACTCATCTTGTGCAACATCGCTCCGAGACGAGTCGCCGAATGAGCTTTCTGACAAATACCTCTTGTTAAGAGTTTTGCAAAGTTATTCAAGTAATTCACTTAGCAATATCTCTGCACAGACCAATCAGTGTCTCAAAATGGTTCGTTTCAAGCTTCAAAATTTTCCTCATATATACATCGGCTCTCTATACATCTGTATCACACCTATCAAATTTTAATTTTGAAATGCTCTCATTAAAGTGAGAGAAAGAATTTCACTTCACGAATTAGAAATTCCTAAATCAGATCGTTAGTCACCACTGGCCTCACAACCAGGATAATATTTTGGATATTAAATATTGAAAATGATATTGTTGCGAATAGGCTGGCTTATTGAAGTCTCATTTCACTTAAGTTCTTATGAATCCTTTGGACTCTTCCTTCATTTGAAATCCCCATTCAATCCAAAGTGGTCAACATGACAGTCTTCGCCACAAGATTCCGTTTTAAAGTTGATCCGAACCCACCGTGCCGAGTTTAGATTTATTGCGCAGTTACTGCCATCGGTAGTGATTTCCGAATCGGGTGAAGTACTGCGCGCTCGTGAGGATGTGGTTGTGGGCGACTGAAGGCGCACAAAGATAGGCTCATATGCTTCTGGTGTTTGTAAAAAATAATGATAATCTGGGAAGGGTGTTTTGTCATTTGTCCCTTTTCACAATCATATATGACATAATTGAGCCAATCGATACACATTTCAATTATCAACAACTGATTGATCGATTAATCACGGAAGTCAATAAGGTTTCACTTCTCCAGGGATGCGCAGTTGCTTTGTTCCTGACAGCAAAATACTCGTATGGAAATACTTGACGCAGCCCACTATATGGTCAGTCTTGGCACTCAAATCAGGGTTGCCTCCTGGTATTTGTCTCGTTTCCATGTCCTATATTGAAAGTGAAATTTTGCAAAAAATTATGTTAAAATCTTCTAATGCTCACTAATAAATTCGTCAAAGGGAGTACCGTGACAAAAAAAATATCATGGAGATTCTAAAAGGAGGGTTTGAATATAAGCGAATATTCTTAAACATCTAGCCTCAAATGACTTGGTAGTTTTAAAGAAAATTTTAGAATATCGATATATTGAACTTGACGTGCAGTCAGGTACAGCGAGATCTCTTTTGAGACCTATTGGTCGGTTATATCTCAGAACGATTCAGATTCGAGTTATCTTATAGGAAATTTTGTATAAGGAAGCAGTTTCCAGATTGGCCTTGCATTCATCAAGGTATCAAAACCGTTCTGCGAGACTCCTAAGTTATTCAACATAAGGTGGAACCATTTTTCCAACCTGAAAAATGCATCCTGAATTCGTAAAATAATTGACTGGAGATTTTGATTAAGAATATACTCCGAATAGAGGAAAAATCGTATCTTGTCATACGAACTAATCAGATTAGAAGGAATCCTTGAGACACAAAGCAGAATATTACCGACGATCCAAATTTTATTAGCGAACAATGTAACTCCAGGCTTGTAATACACCAGATTGCAAGAATATATTCTTCTTTGTTGTTAGACTTTAGGACATAGATTCTGCTAAACATGTAATGGAAGCAATATTCATATGAGCATAGGAAATTTCATAAACATGTTTAGTGCTATTATTATAAAAAAAATTATTCTCCCCTGTAATGTTGCCTGATCTCTACAACTTGTGTGGAATAAAAAGATCAGGATATAAACATTTTGCTGGAACATATCAATCAGAATCGAAATATGTTGTGTTGGTGAAACTTTTCCCGAAAACCGAAGCTTCTGGTAAAAATCCGGGACACGATTAATAACTGTCAGATTATCTTTGTATTCTCTTCAATAATTCAATCAGCGCCTCGTTCATAATTAATTTAGAAAGAACTATCAAGAAAAATTGTTATGCTTCAATCAGGAAAATGACTCGAACAGCAAGTTTGAGAATTTTTGTAGATGAAATCCTAAGAATCTTCACTACATATTATAACGAGAGAAGATCGATATTTGTTTTCCAAAGAAGAGATAAATTCTAGATTCTGTTATTTTTAATTCGGCTGGCTGAAATAAAACATGTTGCGAAACACGAAATACACTTATCTATCACTTATCTCTTATTGGTATAGCTAAGCGGACATTTCCATTCCGCAATATCGTAAATGTTTATCATGTTTACTTAACTTTCTTGAAGGGCTCCAACACTTGTTTTGTGCATACTTTCAACAATGCTCGATGGATTCGTTGGTCTCTTCACACCATAGGCACCTATCAACCACGTCTTGATGTAGAACATGCTTGCGCTAGTTTAGTGCTGGCAACCCTGTCTTGGATCGCTATCACGAATCCCTCTGTTTCCGGAACAGGAAGCTATTTTTCAGCCAAATATTAGACGCCTCTTCATCCACTTTATATCAATCTAAAGATTCGGAGGCTCGTCGTGGATAGTTTTTTGCCTCCATTGTGTTTCTAATCCCTAATTTCTCTATACCTTGTATGTGGTAGTAGAGATACCCTTTTAATGGCCGAAATACAGTGATGTATTCGTTGCTCGAATATTTCAACGTAGATGGTGCTGTTCGTCAATTTATGACCCCGAAAGAGTACGTGAGAACAGAAATAGCATAGGTTTTGATAGCTCTGCTTTGATTGGGAGAGTTGAGAGAACTCTCGAAAAACAATCTGAGTCTTGCAATGAAAGCAGTAGTTAGGCTCTTCTTAACTAGCGCATGATAAATACTTGAGACTCAAGAATACCCAGTTACTTATATGACTCGCCCTTAACCACCGCCTCTGTACTGTCCTTATTCTCGTTCTCCAATTCTTCTGTTCCCGATTCTCCCTGAAGAACTGTGTCACTATTTGAATTTTTTTACTCTTGAACCTTGTGACTTTAAACTGTTTGGCTTTTTAAACTACATGGTTCTTTCAATCTGCGACCGTTTTACTATGAAAGAAGTTTACTACGCGACTGCTTGACTTTGTGACTCTGTGACTTTGTGATGATATTTTGGGTACAAGTTCAAACTGATTGAGCTTGAAAGTATTCATTGAATATTTAGCATTGCCGGATCATAGGGAGGGCTTGGTGGTACTAAAACACAGGGCCTTGCACTAGGAGGGCCCCTTTTTCCCCAAGGAAAACATATAGGAAAAAAATTTCGATTGTTATAATATTCTCTGCATTATTCATCTAAATTAATTTTTCTTTGTTATTCTTGAAGTGATTTATCAACATAAAAATCTCCTCTACAATGAGAACAACTTTGCTCTTTTTCATAGAATCCGCCGCTTTGAATGGGCCTCGTCGTTAGTGTAGCTCCGGGTCCGGGATCTCAATCCGCCCATGATCCTGTGTGTTATCTATCGGTGCTTGTTGATATTCTTACATAATATACGTTCATAACAATTGTCACAAATATTTCTGATTTTCGTCTCGTTGCATAACAGCAAATTATCTTCAGGCGAATGAATCTAATCATCTAAAAGGACAATTAATTATAAACTTATCTTCCGAGCTTCGAATACAATCGTTTTATTTGCGTCTTCTGCTACAATGTCGTTCGACAATTCCATTTTATCACAAACGAAGCTGTGCACTAGAATTATAAATTCGTAATAAACGCAATAATATATAAAGAGCCATCAAAGGGGTCTTTACTATCGCGAATAGAAGCATTAGAAAAAAATAGGATGCGTCTCGTACAACAGCAGTTAGAATTAGTGAAATTTCCGCGATCAAAATAAAACGAATGAATATTTCACTTCGGACTTTTATAGTCAAATTGAGGAAGCGTATGTGAGAGCAAAAGGAAACTTTCAAGATGCAATTAAAGACCTTTAAGATACTCAAGTAGGAGTGTCAATTAGCTCTGTCGCACTTTTCAAATCAACGGTTCACTCAAATGCAGCATTGACTTTTGTACAAAAGCTTCGCCATTCAAAGAAAAATCTTTCGGGAGAAGCCGTGCAGATCGTTCGTCATATTTCAGTAACTAATGAGAATTATACGCGCTGTTGGAAATCCCTAGAAGATAGATATGAAAACAACCGTGTCTTAGTACGTTCTCATTAATCCGGTTTATTCTCACTTCAGACAATGAAAATGGAATCAGCGAGCGCGTTAAGAGAACTTTATGATTCCACTATTGATTATGTGGAGGCACTGGACTGGTTAAATAAACCGAAATTTGAGGAACTAAAAATATTTCTTAAAAATCGTCATTGCGCTTTGGAAGATGTTAAATAAACAACAGGTTGCTGTAAGCAGGCATCACCGCCATCATCAATGAAGTCTCAATATCAGAAACGTGAGTTTAGGAAGCAGCAGAAATCTTCGCAGTCAGCGACTGTAGAGGTCAATGCAGTGACGGAACAACAACCAAGAAAATCAAACCAGGATAGGAAAGGTTCCATGCGCAGGGAACCACATCTTTTGATCTTATGTCCAGAGTTTCAAATTCAGAGCAAGGCACAAAGGAAGCGATTCGTTAATTAAAGATGATTATGCAGTAATCGCTTTGGGTCCCACCCTATCGAAAACTGCACTTCAAAGAATGTGTGTCAACTATGTCGAAAAAGCATCACACGATTCTGCATGAATTATTGTCTGTTCTGTCCCAGCATGTTTCAAGTTTATCCACTGTTTCAAATTCACAGGTTAACTGTCATGCGGTTTCAATCATGCAGATTTTCCTAAATGAAACAACGTTGGTGTTGTTGACTACTGCGATCGTTTCGATCATTTTGGAATCACTCGTGCAAAGATTGCAGTTGCCTCGATGCAAAGGTCTGGTACGTCTGTTGGGCATTGGGGAGAGTAAGTCAGGAAAGTCATGAGGATCAGTTTCTATCGAAGTTAACTTCGCTTCCAAAAAAACACGCAGCTTTTGAATCGCTTCTGTTATTTTTTCTGGATTCAAACGCAAAACCCTGTTACATGCAGAACTCTGGTGATGAACATCTCTGAGAGGGAGTGCCGTTTCGTTGGCTCTACGATCCTGAAAACGAATAAAGCTCGACCAAAATTTTCTGGTACTTCGCTGTTCGAATCAACGTTAAGGGTGTTGGACAATTTCGACTTAGAATTTTTTTTTATAGGTACGGCACTGACTTCGCGTATTTATTTACTTTCGGGTCTTTGTCAAAGCAATGGGTAAAAACTAACAAAAACCCAGGGTCTGCGGGAACCTTCGATGGAAAAAATGTGAAATTACTTACCCTTCGACTGAGGAACTAAATATTTACATCGTAAACATGAAAATTGAAATGCTCTGGTAGCAGACGATGTCGGTGAGACTTGTAAAGCAACAGCGAGACCGGTCACTAGTTTAGTTTTTCCCGCACAACACCAACATCAAAGATATGTTCCCGGTAGTCTTGGTCAATTCCTAGGTTCCTTGAAAGACGATGTTCACTTTAAAATTCGCGATTCACATCGCGGAAAAGCACAAAACATGTAGGAAAACTGACAGGTCCCATGTGTGAGGTAAGTGAGAATGTAGTTGTACGCCAAGGTGGCAGACGACGCGAGTCAGTGCTGCTAACGACACTAACTTATCGGGCTCTTACTTATCGACGTATCCAGAACCCGCCAAAGTTCAAAATAAAAACGTGAATTATAATTGCCTGAGAAGATATTTAAATAGTTCTGACAGATAACATCTACAAACGCACAAATTCTACAGATAAAAAAATGTTAAATTATTTATAAATATCAAAATGTAGATAATATTTAGGAATATACCAACTTCGATACAGGAAAGCTTCAAACTGAATTCTCTGCCAATATATATATATATATATATATATATATATATCGAAATTGCAAAATTACCATGTAATCAATCCTGAAATTTTTCAACTGACCCGTCTGTAAATTTATTTTATAATGTTCCTAAATTATCTGATCACTAAATTATAAATCTTGAAATTGACAAATTTATTTCATGCGCAATACTATACAATTTTTTAACTAGATCTCCCGACACATTTTTTCATAAACTCTGGATTCTTTTACTCACCAATAAATAAACTTCAAAATTGCAAAATTACCATATTTGCAATCCCGAGATTGTTGAACTGAGCCGTCTGTAAATTCGTTCCTAGTTTTCCTAAATCTCCTGATGACTGAATCATATATTTCAAAACTGCTAAATTCACCATATTTGCGATCCTGGAATTTATAAACTGGCTTGTCTGTAAATTCGTTTTCTAATTTTCCTAAATATTCTGATTATTGGATTAAAAACTTCAAAATTGCTAAATTCACCACATTTGCAATCCTTAAATATCTGAACTGGCTTGCTTCTATATTTTTTTATAATTATCCTAAGTGACCTGATCACTGAAATTTAAATTTTGAAATTAACAAATTTATTTCATGAGCAATACTGTTCAATTTTTTATTTTGAATTCCTACACGTTCTTTCGTGAACACTAAATTCTCATAGTCACCAATGAATAAATTTAAAAATTGCTAAATCCACCACATTTGCAATCCTGAAATTTATGAACTGGCTCGCCTGTAAACTTGTTTATAATTTTACAAAGTTACCTGATCAATGTATTATAAATTTTGTAATTGACAAATTTATTTCATTCAAAACACTATAAAATTCTTGAACTGGATCTTCCTAAACTTTTTTTTATTAACTCTAAATTCTTTTATCACCAATAAATAAATTAAAAAATTTCGAAATTACTATATTTGCAATCCTAAGATTTTCTGAACGGGCCCTTCTGTAAATTCGTTTCTAATTTTCCTCAATTTTCTGATCATTGAATGATAAATTTCAAAATTGCGAAATTCACTATATTTGCGATCCTGGAATCTATAAACTTGCTTCCCTGTACATTTGTTTATTTGAAATCTTTTCCTCGATGACGAGATAATTTCAGGAATCTGAAAACCAATTTCCAGGTGCGCCAGTTTTAATTTTTAAAGATGTTGAAAATCGCGATTTCGCGATAATGGCGTCTAACTGAATTACGATTATACAAATAAGCAGAGATTTCAGTTTATGAATTGCGGGATTACAAATATGGTACATTTGGCAAATTTGAAATTTATTCCTTGGCGGCTAAATGGATTTAGAGTTCACGAAGAGATGTGCAGAGAGGCTAATTTGAAAATGGTACAATATTGCACATCTAACAAGTTTGTCGATTACGAAATACATAATTCAATGATCAGTTGATTAGCGAAAATTATCAACAAATTAGGAGACGGGCCAGTTAGAAAATCTGAGGATTGCAAATGTGGCAATTTTGCAATTTTGAAATTTATTTCTTGGTAACTGAAATAATTCAAATTTCACCTAGATTAAAAAGATTACCTACATTTACTAATGTCACCCATAACAAATTTCAAGGACTTAGGTGCTTGTCTGATTCGGATGTCCCGTTTATTTTCCAGCTTCCGCTGCTTGACGTCACTCCTTACCACACCCCTCGCCGATTTTTGGTAATTCAAGTTGGTTAGGTCTCTCGAATTCGCGGGTGAATTGTTTTGCTAGTTTTCCTCTTCTCTTTTAGAACAATGAAACTAGCTTGCGCTCAACAATCGGAATTATTTGAGTCAACCTAAAATAAACGGGTTATAGTATATATTATTATATTATCAACATATATATCTCGTGTCTTGTTTCGCTTTAAACAAATTTAGTTAGTCTATTTCTAATATTAATATAATTACAATTCAAACAAAAAACACGCGCCCCATAAAAAAGAACAGTTTTTCTTTTCAAACTTTTCTTTGTATCTCGTTAAGTTCTGCTAGAAACTTGAATTCCATTTGAAATGTTGTTTTTTTTATTGATACGAAAACTATGCATCTTATGAGAAAAAAATCCGAAAAAATTTGTAGATGTTCTTTCAAAGAATAATTTTGTTTTTTAACCGGAATTTAAAAATTTTTTTTGTGCGAACAAAATCGGAATTTTCGATTTTTTGAGAAAATTTCAAAAAGTTGTATTAAAAGATCTTGTACGGCTTCCAAGAAGAAACCTTTTTTTCCTTCTGAAATTTTCTGAAATCTTGCCTCATTGGACTAAAATTTTTTATTTTTGTTTATATTTTTGAGTTTTGAAATTCCCCAACTCTGACAATTTCGTTATTATCAAAGAAAAATCATAAGGATATATTGCTTCACTTTTTACCTACTACAAAAAACCGTACTTGCAATTTTTGAGTCATCTAAAACAAATCCAAGAAATTTTCAAAATGCTCCTTCTCTTCCATTTTTGAACCAAAATAGACAATTAACAAGAGAATTTCAAAAGTTGTATCTACGATCTGGTAGGGCTTCCAAGTAGGAACACTTTTCCTTTCTAACTTTCGTTTTAATCTTGCGTTATTTGGCCAAAAATTCTCTTTTTTTTTTTATAATTTTGAATTTTGAAAACACCATTGCCATGACAATTTTTTTTTTTTTTTTAAAAGATTGACAACAACGACAACTGACAGACATTAACGTAAACACAACTCTTTCGGAATTAGGACGTCTCAAAACATGGAGATTTCATAAATTCCGCAACAGTCGATTTTAACATAAAACCAATACCTTCTCATTATGATGAGAATGTAACAAGTGGATATTACCCCTTGACCGAAATTTACAGGCATCCTATACGACCAAGATCCATAAGTATAGTGAGGTGAGGCATGAAGTGAAGACGATATGGAGCATGTGAAACATGCATCCATTCAACCTATCGTGATATCGGCAATGTACACGCAAGATGCACCGAAAATGCCGAACGTCTAAGAGCTCAAAAAAAACGTTTTATGGAACACCTGTCGCATTGTGAAGAATCTCCTCGACCATCAGGAAGTTTGCGAATAAAAAGATGACAAAACACCGGGCGAAATAACCCAAGATAAACTTTTGACAAGCAATGTAATAATGATAATAATGAGACTTCAGCAGGCACTTGACTTAGTCCGTGGGTGGTGATGAAACACCGGATGGAATAACCCCAGATAAACTTCTAATCAGGTATAATACAAATAATAAAGATATTAATGATAATGATATGTGGATTCGCGACATCTTTCACAATCCTTCACAATTCGTTAACAAAATTTCACTTCATCCGGAAATTTCCGAGAATCGCATTTTTCGTTGAATATGCAGTCCACACAAAAAATATTGAGTTTTGAATGGAATATTTTTCCGCCCCAACTTGCAGTCTCAATGGACACTTGTTACACGAAAAACAATAATTCGTTGATGTTTCTCTTGTTTGCAACGATCAGACAATCTTGAAAAGTCACGGAATGGTTCTCGCGAACGTAAGTACATGTCTTTTTTAACTCTTTGTCACAAATGATCATCCACATTCCATGATAATTCTCGACGACAGTGATGACGATGATTTAAAAACATTCTTGTTGTTCTTGTTGTATGGTGAAATCCATGTGGTCCAAAGTGAGGTTAGGAGACTTCCTGGAACCGCAAGTATTCTCAAAGTCACGAAGCTCATGTAGATGCAAACAACAGAAACCTGAAGTCCAGATTTAGAGAATCAGACCCTCCAGAACGTGAAAATAGGCCAGAGAAGTAAAAAAGAAACGGGACGGAAATTATTTAGGCTTCAACGAATTTGTCTCAGCACCAAGATTCGATTCTAGTAGTTCTATATTTGAATTCGCTGGCCCTAAGTTTGACCCGGATGGTGCAAAGTTTGATAATAAAAGTACAAGATTCGAAAACGCCAGGTATGACTCCAATCGTTCTAGATTTTATAATAGTGCTAGGTTTGATTCTTACAGTGCTAAGTTCGACAAGAATGATGACAGATTCAAAAGTATCAGTGCTAGGTCCGACAACAATAATGCCAGATTCGGAATATCAATCCTAGACTTGATCCCAGTGAGAGATTAGATATCAAGAAGAGGTATGAGGATATAAGGATGTAATTGGTAGATGGAATTGGAAAATCTGTATAGTTCATCCATTTCATGTCTCCAGATTGCGAAAGTCTAGTCAACGTAACGGCACCAGAATTCTGGTGTGAGCTTTGATTGGCCTAAGATTTTAGTTTCCAGATGTTCCATAAAGATGTTAGCTATTACAGGTTAAATTGGAGAATCGATTGCTGTCCCTGAGGTTTGTTCGCAGAACTGGTTATTAAAAGAGGAGACATAGAGAAGCAATCGAAATCTTAAAACACCGTAACAACATGAATAGGGACAATGGATATAATACCAATACAATTTCCCTTTCCGCCCTCCCGGTTTCAAAAAAAAGAATTGATTGGCCAATCAGGTTCGACAAGTCACCACAGTGTGTTCTTTGTCCAACTACAGGCATCGTAGAGAGCATATATACTCATTTATTTAGTGGTTCCTTTGATTTGAATAAGAAGCAATAACACTAGTTTCAGAAAAATCTGAATGTTTTTGTTGGTCACAACCGGTTCTAAATTGTACAAAAATGTCAACGGAAATTGTCTATTGGGTTCGATTCAGTATCGTTCAGACAGTATATTTCCGTTGGATTGGAAATCCTTACTGCTCCCTTACCCCACCAATCTTGAGAAGAAGATTATGAAAAAAACTTGTATGTATTTTTTGAGAATCATCATATTTATATGCCTAATTGTGTGTGCATGTATATATTTCAATAAAGCTTTTACCACTCTAAGCTTTTGCCCCCTAAACAGCCACGAGTACGTGTTGGCACATATAGCTCCATATATTTTTTCATTCTAAAGAACAACGTAATTTAACAAAGGAATAAATACATGTTCTTTCTCTTTATTGAAATATTCATGTTCAAAAAAATCATATTTATTTATAGCTTCTTGATAATAAAATAAAATTATTTTACCATTATAGATATTAACACAACTACATTGAAAATAAAAATATAGTTTTGTAAATACGTAAATCATACGTAGATAAATGCACATAAGTAGTATATCTTGATTCGAAGGAAAACAACTTAAACTTGTTATTAATTCAAAATAAGAACATATGTCTAATTGATCAAAATTATTAGAAGTTAGTATTTGCTGAACATGTCTTTGAGTTTGTTCTAGAAGGCAGTAAGACTAAATTTAAGAGACCTATTGTGTGGGCAAACACTGAAGATTTACTCCAAACTATTATTGAAAGGTGAAAACTTGTATGTAATTGTCAAATAAAATTGATGGCCGACGGAGGAGAAGGCTCTTTAAAGTTGGTTCAAATGTCGGTTTGGCCTGAAGATTCAAAGAAAGATTTTATTAGCCAAGTTTAAAAAAGAAGTTCACATGCAGATGTTGGATCGAGTAGTAATACGTCAAAGTTTACAAGTGTAAAAAAAATATTTTTGCTGTGTGTCGTTCCATAGGTCAGAGAAACCTATACAAATTTTGTTACTTTTTGATTTATAAGATATAAATTAAATATCTTTTTGTTTTGTCTCAAATCTCAATCTTATGTTTATTATAAATGGTCAACAATCAGCTACTGCACCCTGTCCATGTCCCTATTGTTTTAGATGATAGTTTTAAAGTTATACAGTAGTATATAATTCTTGGATGGCACATTTTACAAAGAGTTGTTAATAATTTATTTTGGGATAAGTTGATCCAATGAGTAGGATTATAAAATGCAGTAATCTGGCCTAACAAGTTGAATCTAATTACAAAAAACTATCATGAAAATGTGTTCGAAAATATGCTTGCAGAACGTTGTTGAAAGAAGCAGACGAACTGTTAGATCCAATAATTTACAAAAATATAGGTCAACTTACAATGGTAATTTTTCTGCATTAAAAACTCCAATCGATATAACTTGGAGAAAGCTGCACTGAGTACTGATGTTAGTTTAACTTTGAATTGCATATTCAAAAAGACATCAATTCTGTATAAAGTTCGTGTTATAATTTTGGCGTTGTTTATGGAATAGTAGCTTAGAGTAGTAAAAACTTCACTCAAATATATACATGCACACACAATTAAAAATATAAATATGATAATTCTTAGAAAATGAAAAATAAATTTTTTTCATAATCCTGTTTTTAAGATTTTTGGGGAAGGGGAGCTGTTAGGATTCCAATTTCAACGGGACAATATTGTCTGAACGAAACTGAATAGAACCTCATAGACCATTTTCGATCATACTGGATTGTGCTTTGGCACACTTTTTTGAGGGACCAAAAATACAAGTCAAGTTCGTTACCCATCGAAAATATAAAAGCAAATGAGAATTTTTAGCTAAATAACGCAAGATTGAAAAGAAAGTCAGGGAGAAAAAATATTTCTTTTTGGGAGCCCTACAAGATCGTGAATACAACTTTTTGAATTTTCTCAAATAATCGAGAATTCCCATTCTGATCGCACAAGAAAATGAACAAGGTTCGAGTTATATAAATTAATATTATATACATTTGATGCATAAATTAGCGGTAATATAGGAAAGTTCGCGTTTCAAAGAGATTTTTTTGTTTGTTTTAATCCTGACAAAGCTTTTTAAACAATGAAAAATCCAATTTGTTAGCCAAACTATGTGAGATGTAAATATCAGTGGCAATTATTGTAATGAGAATGTGTTCCTTAAGGCCAGTGGAGGTTTTAAGCATGACTTTTTTTGATGAGAGCAAAATTGTCAGAGTTATGGCATTTTCAATATCCAAAAATATAAAAGAAAATGAGAATTTTTAGCCAAATAACGCAAGATGAAAAAAAAGTCAGAGGGCAAAAATGTTTCTTCTTGGGAGCCCTACAAGATCGTGAATACGACTTTTCGAGTTTTCTCAAAAAATCAAAAATTC
>WSXT02042130.1:0-13294 GCA_011762715.2 Neuroterus valhalla | reverse complement strand
GAACGTCTTTCATGGATGACTCCCAAGTACAATTATTATTAGGTATAATAAATTGAACTTACTCTACACTGCAAAAAAAGTTTTTTTTCCCACCAAGAATGCAAAACATTTTTATTCGCCACGAATTGTCTGAAAAATACTATATAATATTACGCCATTTTTTTTAATAATTGTATTTTAATTCAACTTTTATATCTGGACTGTGAATGAGATATTTTATCAAAAGTTATTACTTATTTTTATAAAAAATTTATAATTCAAGTTAGTAATATATTCTTTTCTAGCAATAAATTGTGTTAATTGTAATTTCCTTTATTAAAACATTGAAATTAGCAAGAATTTGCAAGTTTTCATTGGGTTATCCAATGTAAAATTTTATTGTAATAAAATAAAATTATAAATCAAGCCGTTAAAAGTAACTGAAAGTTGAATTTTCTAATAATCTAATTATCATTTTAATTTTTGATGTATTAGTTATGAGAAAAAAGGACGATAATAATATAAAGTAATTATCCCTTGAATCTGTGTGAACCAAGTGAGGTTAAGTCAGCCATATTTTATATTATAGTATTTTGCTGTGAAGGAAACCGAGTTTTTTGCAAAAACAGCTCACCTATTAGTGAAGGGAAAATACTTCTGTTTTTTTTTTAAATTAAAATACCAGTTTCTTTAGGGGAGGGGAAAATTTCCCCAGTGTATGTTTGAATTTTGAAATTTTAGAAATTTTACAGTTTGAAATGATATCACGTAAATGGACCAATGGACCAATTGAAGAGTTTGATTTAGTTGTCTATTTTCGAATGTTTTATAATATGTATACTTCCAGATTTAGACACTTTCTGCTTGCCCAATTTAAATATAGTTAAACTCGATTGTTACCATTGCTAATTATTCATCTTTAATTATTTTTTCCCGTGTTCTCTGGATTCGATGGAAATACGATCACAGATGCAGGAAAGGAAAACATTGCGAAACGATTATTCATAATTTGGCAGAGTAAGAAGTGTTTTTGTGGAGTGATTATTCATCCATTTTGTCCGTATCATCCCGCCTTTCCACTTTTCTCTCACACAAAGAGATTCTTGGGTGTCTTTGCCCACCTCCAGAGACTCACAGTCTCAAATGATTAACGATGCGAATAGTTCGACGATCCATTTCGCGATCATCAAGACATTTATCGCTATTAATTTGTATAATCAAAGACTTATTTACAGTCCCTTTGAGATGCAAGATACTTTGTAGTCTTGTTTCATGTTGCCAAGAAAAAAATTGAAATGACTACAGGTATACAAAGATACAGTTTCTTTTTGTATTTTATACTATTAGTCGCTCAGATTCATGAGAATGGGATTTTTTTCGCCAGTGGGCGTTTCAGGATGATCAGCAAAAAATCCCTGCATTCCTATCTTTCCTCAGGATATATATTTCTTTTGTGCTGCCTACAAAATTATCTTTGAATGTGCACATGATACTTTTAAATATAGTGATTGTTGCATGATTAGGATATCTTTCAATTCGTTTTATGACTGATTACAGAATTCTGTTTTGAGAGTCTATAAAACTATCACTAACTAATTTGCGTTCGATAACCTCATATATTCGATTCGATTAAAAGGAGTTATATATATATATGTGTGAGGTAGGGTTAAGCGATTTAGAGTATCAACAGGATCGTTAAAGTTAAAATTAACGAGGTACTACTGTATATTTCGACAAAGGCACCATCCCGGATCCCCCACGGACATAGTAGTATAATACTATAATAAACTCGTAGGACTCATCACTCTGAGGACCCAGACGAAATTTATGGACTATTGTCACGCTTTCAAATTAGCCCCTCTTCATTTTGTAGCTTTTATTATTAAATATCGAGCAGTACTGAAAAAGAAACCAACCACTGCTACAGAATGACAAATTATTCACTTCCTGAAAATTTTCAAAAAAGAATTTGGGCTGTTCAGGTTCCTCATGGGCCGTATAGTAAGTAGAAAAGTAAAACTATAAACTCTTCCTATTTGTAGAGGGATAACGGATATCCTCAAGATTCAAGAATAGAAAGCTACTGATTCTGAAGAGATAATATTTTTCTCTTCTGGCACTGCATTGGGAAAAAATTTTTTTCGCGCTGGAGTTTTACCAAGAATTTGAGGTTTTTGCTCGGCAAACAATAAAGTACCGGCGTCGAGATAAAAACTGGAAGGATACTGCACTTGCACCGAAATAAAGTAGGGAGATAGAAAAAGAGATAGCCATAACTGAAATTTTTGTTAAACTGTCCAGTTCCATTTCTTCTGATTTGCCAGTTTGTGTGCATCTTTCTTACTCCTCACATTCTCGACAGATGCTCCTGAATTGTAACAGAAAGTTGACTCCTTTGTTTCAACCTCTTTTTCTTGCACTCTCGCCTCAGGCGGCGGCGAGATCTTTGTTGCTCTTATCAAAATTGCTGCAACTTTTAAAGACTCTGGTCTGGTTAGAGTCAAGAGAATAAAGTTGGTTCTGTTTCCCTAAATTTATACTTTCTGAGCTTTGATGTTATCTACCTGAATAATTCTCTTGAACTTAAAATTTAAAGGACATTGGTAATTTTCGAAAAGGATTACTTCTATTGATCAGATGAGCTTTGTAAGTAGATTAAAGGTAAATTGGGAAAATCTCTTTAGTTTGCAAACTTCTTGATGCAATCGCCGAGTTTGTCAGGAACTTGGGGTTGTGAATTGTCTCTCTGGTAAGATGTAAATAATTCGTGTACAAATGAGCGAAAGTACAGACCTAGTCGCCTTGAGAGGATTTCACGCTACTGGGCGCATTTACATTCAGTGAGCGATCACGTGACAAATTGCTGTCAGCCACCGGCAGACCATTGAAGGAAGAAAGATGGCATTTTGTAAGCATCCGGTGGAACTCAGAGCTGCAGAAATTTTTGCAGGGCCTTACGTGCACAAATTTTCAACCACCTTAAAACATCAAAATCTTTGATTGAAGGTGTGTGCAACATTCAAAACCGTAAATATCAATATGTGTAATTAAACACAACATGGGTAACTGAATTGAGAAAATTGATGCCTAAAGTGTGCAGGTGGTGATTAGTAATGTAGGTGAGAAATTTTTGAGTCACTGAATATGGGTTTACTTTTGGTTTGGACTTTCGGGGTTCAGGTGTGGCTTATCCTGAAGCAATTTTCGTGCAGGTCACGATTTGGGAACGTGTAGTTTTAAAATTGACCACTGAACCCAGCCAAAAATGTTAATTCATTCCCAGACTGGTGTTATTTGCTTCCTCGCAGACACAAGGTGGCAGGATATTATAGGTTTTTTTTTTGAGTGCTCTTAAAGGAATTCAGAAAGTGCCGCCGGAATCCCTCGAGCTTTTGGCCACACGATATCCTTGTACTCGCCAGTTATACTCTCTTTGTTAGCCTCCTTTTCTCATACTCGAGAGTCTAAACTACAAAGTCCAAACTGTCTGAAGGAAAAGTGCCGACAGGAAAAAACTTGAAAATGTCGTCGTTTGTACTTTTTTCACGTCACGAAATTGGCATTATAGTTACAAATACCTGCAAGTTTATTATCTGAAAAGGAAATCTCAACTGCTAATTAAAATATTCGGAAATGATGCACTTGTCAGCCAATAGCCTTGAAAATATGCTACACAGAATAGCCATTAAATCTTTCTACACTGGTGATTAAATTTATTAGTGGGACAGTAAAAGATTTTACAACTAAGCATTCTTCTCCCGGAAACAAAATTTCTGTTTACATTGCCCCTTGTAAAGTAGCTAATCTACCTGCATATAGAAAGGTTCACAATTTCACATGATTGTAAAGTTTACCATTTTTTCTATAATTTTTTTTTTCATCGTTAATGGGGTAACTTGTTTCTTGAAAGGATGGGTAAAAAGAATTTTAATTCTGGACTCTGGCCTCAATCGAGTGAATGGAGGTTTTATATTTTTCATTACAGTAATCAACACGGAGAAGAATAGATATTAAGACTCATTTATCATGATTTTTAACTGTAGGACAACGATCTTGATATTAAAGTCTGGATATTAAATTTTAATACCTTGATATTACACCTTTTTATCTAAATCGCAGTCCTATAGTTAAAAAACTTTAGGTATTGAGTCTTTATACCCATTTTCCTCTGCGAAGATTTGGTATATATTCAATTCAATGTATTTTCTCATGCATATATTCATGGGAGTTGAGGAATAATTATTATGGATTCTGATTTGGCTAATTGCAGTTGTGATTGGCCGCATCCCGCATCGCAACTGTCTCTGATGCAAGACGAGAAAATAATCGCGAGATATAAGGTTGTCAAGTTGGGTGCCGAGTGACCATTATATTACATCCACAGATGATTGATAATCCAGTTCTGATCTGCTTCCCTGATACTTGCGCCTTATGCCATCATCAAATCTCTCAAGAGATCCAATCAATCTGTTATTTGCATTTGAGGTTGCTAGTTTAAGATGCAATAATAAATGATTATATGGGTATCATAGTATACATATTATAAATGGTTCCATATCGCAATTTATTTTTCAAAATTTGTTCAAATTTCTTGTTCTTGTAGATGCGTATGTGTAAATGCAAAAGTAACCAAAGAAATATACCATCTGAAAGGTGAATTTCTATAGGTTTCTTGCAACGCCTGGATAGGATAACAGTAGCTATTAAGTATAAACCTTTGCTAGGAAAGCTTAGAACCTTTAGAAGTCAGTTTTACCGGACGTGGAAGTGGTAAGACGCCTTGGTAGCTGTTGGAGTTGTGTATGAGGTTGAGTTTAAGAGTCAGAGGAGGCACATATATGAGAAGAGTATGAGAGAGAAAGAGAGAGCAAGAGAGGATGAATGAGATAGGCAGCGAGTATATCACCGCACTGGTACGGATTCGCACACGTTCAGACATGCTGGAACACGTCGTCACCGGCGCGGCGCGGCGGCCAACCGACCGGCCACGGCAGGACTGTTGTAGAGCGGCCGGCCGGAATGCAGGGTAGTCTTTTCTCGGTCCAGTCAGGAGGCTGGAACAGACTTAATGGCTGCTCTTATAAGTTATAACTTTTAAATAACCAGCCCGCCGAGCGCGCTTCTCCTCGAACCAGCTCACCTTGCTCACTCAGGATGAGTTTTGTTCGTTCGTTCGTTCGTTCTTCCACTTCTAAGGCATCCGACATGACACGAGACTCTTCCACATGCATAAGAGAAATTCTACCTAGGATCGCATCTACAACTTACTTCTTTCTAGAGTCAAAGTTATCGAAAACTGCGCGTACCTATATTCTAGTTTTGAATCATCAGTGAGGAATGGGTCACTGAATCATTCAGTAAGAAATTTTACTGATTCATCATTGGCTAAGTTTGATAGAAATGCGTAACTGAATCAAAGAAGTTGGGATTTTCACCTATCAACAAAGAAATCTCATTGACTCAAATTTAGAGAGCATGAGTTACTCCATAACAATGTTACATATCCAGGCTAGAGATCCCGTAGTTCGGAAAACATTGCATTGTCTCAAATAGATGAAGATTCGGAAAATGATTCTTATTGATATATTTACAATTTCATGAATTTCAAATTAAACTGGGCATGCAGAATTGCGTCAAGGAATAACATTTTATAGGCTATGTATTTTTATATTGCAGCCTACAAAATACCCTTCCTTTAGGTCACTTTCTGATTCAATTTTTCATGTTTTATGTTATGTATTGAATGTTTGGTTTAGATTTTCCTTATTTCAAACATCTATTGAATGCAACAATGAGCCAATAGTCAGGATCGGTGGTTTCCCATAATGCTAACTGAAATGAGTTGAAGAAGAAAAAAACGTATCTACTTCACAACAGCTTATATACTAAAATTTTCTTTCTCAAGTATTAAAGTTGAATGTTTTCATGCACAGAGACTTTTTTCATGCTATGGATTTTTGTCAATATTAGTATTGTTTTAGGACTCTGAAAGATTATGATAATCACTTATACCTAAAGTCTAAACCGTCAAAAGCTTGAAGAGCTTATTATCTTCTATGTATTATCTTTAGCATCAAAGATTTTTGTACAAATAGTTCCTAAACAAAGTTTAAATCGTGGAAAACCCTTTGTTTCTGTGCATTTTTCAGTATCTTATTCATAAAGTTGTCTTGCTCAGATTTCTGGCCATTTCTCATACAAAATGTAAGTTCGTGTCAGTTTTTTAATTTTCACGTATCGGCTCTGCAGTGTCTCGAGACTTGAGAAGAGTGTGGCCAATCAGAGAGTTAATGGCCATCAGACAGCTCTAATGGCCAATTATCCGTCATTACAATCAAGAATGAAGGTAACACTATTGTGCAAATAATTGTACGACTAAATGTCTAAAAAGAGGGTTTCGGAATGCTTTTAGAGCCTTGATGAGATGATGCGCGAAATTTATTGTCCAATTATGTCAGACAGTGGTTTTTAATAATTCGTTTTGCAGAGCAAATTAAAAGGGTAAATTAAATAATGGGTCAAGCCTTCAATTAAACCTTCTTCCTACATTCGGGAAGAATATAATATTTCTTCCTCGTAGAATAAAGTACGTATAATCTTTCTTCTCGATGCACAGAATGTGGATTTGTTAAGCTCGACGGAGGAGAGAATTGCATTTAACAGACCTGTATACTGCTACTGAGCGTGCACGTATGCACCTATGAACTATGCAGTTCCACGTCCGAGTTGCTGGTACTTGCAAGGATGCACGCATTACGCACTCTCATTGACGCAGCGTGAAAGGCGGTCTTTTGTTCATCATACAGTCGTGTGCAAAAGTCGTATTACGGCTTTGCCTCGTAGAAGAATTGTTCCTCAGCATGGAGCGAATTTCCTCTGAAGTGGTATAAATCCTCTTGATGGAAAAAATGTCGTCAATGCTTTCTGTCTTTGCATTTCAATGAATGTGAGAAACTAACTAGGGGGCTCGACTTCTTATTCTCATTCTGCAAATTCTTCCTCTTCTTTTCATTAAGATCCCATTTGAATTTTAAAGTTCGAAATCAGAAACAAGAGTTTGCATCATCTCCAATCCGGGTAAACTGTTGATTTTCTCGCGAAATTTTCAAACAGGTACTATGACGTAGAATCGAGCTTTGTCAACCACTGCATTCAGTGTTTTACTAATTTTTATTTTTTAGCTGAACATTTTGATATCGTACTTTTATTCATGTTGCTGAGATGGTTGGTATTGATTTTGATAGAGTGTATACACTGTACAGTGTACATGTCACGAGACCCCTTAGTTGTTACCTGACACTGGTACGTGCTGTGCTGTATTGTGTTGTGTCAAGGGTGCTGAACCTACGGTACTTTGCACATACAAACTCAAGCTATCTCCTCGCACAAAGTCTACTTCTAGACTAAAACTAGAGTTTAGAGTTTAGCTATCCTTGTTACTGTTACCGGATTTTGGCCCTTCGAGCCAAGCAGACAATCTCGTCGGAAATATTGAAGATTTTTGACCACATACGAATCATTATGTTTGCTGCAGTCCCAAAATACCGGGAACAAATCATGCCTCCCTTCCTTACCACACTTATGAAACACTAAAAGTACCATAGCCAGCTCATTGTTCCTGGGTGTCGGATGCAGACGAGGGATAATCGAGGGTTGCCAAGTGCGATATATATATAGTCAACTGCCCTCCGAGAATTAGATTTTCGAGGTTATCTTGTTTCCGCAAGATCGCACGAAATAAGGGTTGGGAATTTGGTCTAATTGCATTATTAGGTTCGATAAAATAAAGCAGATAATTAAATTCAATATGAATAATTTTCAATGCGTTTATCCTACTCAGTGTCCACATTGAAGCTACTTCTGCGATTTCACTCGTTTTCATTACAATGTTCTGTTTTTCAATTGTTTCCCTGTAATATTTTGTACAAATGAGTTTATTTAACTCCGATAATTGAACGGAACAATATTAAACAAGTATTTTCTAAAGTAAAATCAAACGTACCTTCTGAATTTAATGTTTCTAAGTCTAGTATTTAGATATGAAACCATTTCAGAACTATAGGGATCAGGGAAGGAATCATTCTAAATTAAAATATTCCAAATTCCTAGTAAAAAAAAATATGAAAGATTATTGCGATGATAGAACTGGAGCATTGAATTAATTTTATTGTTGGTTAATTCTGTTGGTTCTTCAATATGAAGAAAACGTTTTCCCATGGTTTGAATCATAAAATCAGTGTGAAAAACACGAAATGTACTCGTTATGTGCAATTACTTCAAAAAGAGTGCGTCTCTAAATTGTAAGAGGCAACCAAGAAGAAGATGACTCGCGGTAACGCCCTTGAATTCCTGCTTTTCGCTTTGAAAGTTTCAAGGGTCGTTATCTGCACGAGTGCAAATTTTAGGCACGCTAATGTAGCACCAGCGTACTTAATGAACTTCGAGTCACGTGCACGGCAAAAGTAACTAAAATACCTCATTAAAGAGTAACTTGGGGGAAAAAGTCTTCCAGGTGTTCCATGCCTTTACTTGCAATTTCGAAAATTATACAGATATAGTTGATACAAAATTGTCCATGGATCCTCTATACTCCCAAGATTTCTTCTGATGCCGAAATTTACTAACATTTGGAGCATTGGAGTGTTCATGCCCGGGTTTTATATTAGGAATATTGTAGCTATCGCAGCTGCTGAACCGATATAGGAATTAGATTCTTCGTAATGAAAATTAATGATACCCATTGTGAAATTGATTTTCCCTATTCAAACAGGACAATATAGTTTAATTTTCCATCCTTACAAAGGGTAACCTCGATTATTTGTGTAGTCGGACCTATTCTCGCGCATTATCCAGTCATGGAAATGTGTGTCTAATCTGATGTCTATGAACTTTTGAGCTCAGAAACTTGTTTTCCAAGTACATATAGTATCTAACTCGTGAGACCAAGTCGGGTCAAAGGCTTGCGCACATGCACAATAAAACGCGACCTGAGGTATTGTGATGTCGAAGAGCACGGTTGAGAGCGTAATGCGTGAGTAACGACCATCAACTCAGCTGCTGGAGGCGGGTGATCTGTGGAATAGGAAGTAGAGATCATATGTTGCCGAGAAATCAAGGAACCTTTTAAGAAGCTGCCTTTCATCAGGTACGTACGCGAGAGATCCACCATGGCAGAAGTTGCTAATTCGACGTGCAAACGAGTTTTGCAAATCGTCCAAGTCCGAGACTGACACGCTCTGAGTCTCAATCACCTTCTAAAATGGACTGACAACTTTATTCAGGGACTCTATTATCGCTCATTCATCAAAGGTCGAGTACATTCACACTTGGTTTGCTGCCAATTTGAACGCTCAACGCGATCAGCTTCAGCAATCGTGGCCGAAAGTCAAAACCTGCTATATGTATCATGCTGCAATAGATTCTGTTATTAAATCATTTCCTGGATACTTATTACTTATATGTGTCGAATCATGTGGTATTTTTGAAGAAAAATAAATTCAAAAATAAACCGTGCGAAACCGTGCCACTAAAGTTGCTTCCAAAACAGCATATTATTTTTTTCTCGTTCCCATTCTGATATCTTGATTGTAGATTGACATTTCAATTGTATAAGCTTCGTGAAATTATGGAAACATGTATAAGAGTGAGGATATAGGCCCTAGAGGAATTCCAATAGCAATGCGGGGACAGGACAAAGTGCAATATCATGGAATATTATTTCATAAAGGGTAGCAGCTTGCGAAAGGCAGACGCCTCATATCTTTCCTCTAGCTCTAGCTCTTTCATTCATCCTTACGCGATATCTCAGACAGAGATACCTACATGTTTCTCCCGTAAAGTTTTTCCGCGGGCTGCCTTCCTCTCACTCCGTGTTATGATGGATGAACCCTCTTATTGCTGCTTGTTTTATGCGCATCACTGATAAAGTTATTTCTTGCCTTTTTGCCTCAAAAAACTTGTCAGTCTGCTCATCGAACCGAACTAGTCGCACTTCACCCGTCAGTTTATGTACCATAGGTATATATACGTATATATATATCTCATTTCCAGCAGCATCAGGGGCTCGAACGACGGAAAGTGCTAAGTAAAAATCTATGTTCCGAGATGCTCCATATGCGCTTAAAAGGCACTTCTCATCTCTAAAACTCTAGTTAATCTTTCCGTCATATATTTTTTAAAAACATTCTATATGGGAGGTAAATGATTCCAGATGTTCCACTTGAAGATGTTGGATATACATCCCCTGATTTGATATGCTTTTTGTGGACAAAAGATTCTAAAGATTTTGGGAGGTGATAGCTTTTAAAGGGATTGGTTCAGGTAGACTGAGATCTCCCATGTAGAAAAGTCGAGATGAAAGTTATGATCTTGTTGTTACGGTAAAATGAACTGGAATTGAGAGAAATTAAACATTTTTCTCAAAGTTCTCAAATCGTGCTCATTTCCTTCCTTGTGCCCTTTACTTGCCAACTGCACGCACTAAAAATAGTGCAGGCCATCAATCAAAAGGTCGACAACCCTCATCGGCCCACACCGTGTTCGTGTACCCAAACAAATACACGAATAAAGACGCTCTGGACCTATATTTACACTTTTATGTACGCAGAGCGAATCACATTTCACTAAGGAGTTGAAACTGTTGAATAAATTCAAATCCCAAGCACATATTTCATCTGAAAATAGGATTTTTTGTTGTTGTAAAGTGCTCTTCAAAGTGCGCAACTTGTGCAGATATTTATTTAAGGTTCAATTTTCTGAAAGTTTGTAATAATCTCTTCGAGTTTCGTAATTATTAGACTGTGTGCGGTTATTAATCGATTACTCTATAATGGAACAAATTTGAATGGCTTTGAAGATTACTGAGCAATGACTCTGTCAATTTTGTTTTTGCTAGGGTATATCAATGACGAGATCCCTTTTGATTGCGGAGTTGCCTTGGAATTCTCTATAGGCGTTGATTAAAAGCTTCCTCATGCGTGTGCTGTGTACACCCTGAGGCTACCGAGCACGCCTGGCTCTGTCGCTCGTTTCCTTTTGCAAAGTATCCTCTGAAGATCTTGTTATTGCCATTCTGAATTGTATCTTGATGACAACCTGAGTGTTGCTGCAAAATCTAAATCAGAACCTTTGCACGGAGAAAAATATATGTTAGATTCGAAACACGTTATGAACCGAAATGTTGAAAATAAAATAATCTCTATAACGCGCAATTGGCGTTTAACACAAGGGCGTACGCAAGGTGGGGTAGGGGTGGGCAGTTGCCCGCCCCTAAATGATTGCATCATTTGCAAGAAAATGAAAAGGAAATCATAGAAAAAGTTTGCAACACTTCACTGAAGACCCACGACGTTTGGCACTACTTCAAATTTATTTTGTACAAGTGTTGATGTTTTCTAAAAATTTAATTAGCCCATTTAGTAAATTTTGCCCCCCTCTGATAAAAATCCTGCGTACGCCCTTGATTCAACACCCCGGAGGTTGCAAGTTGTCCGGCCACAAAAATACTTAATGATAAAGCTTGTTGATCAGGTTGTTCTGTGTTGAGTACAAAAATAATGATTATTGATGCTTTGCCCATATTATTAATTATATTTTTGTAAATTTTTTCTTAAAATCAAATGAATGAAATCTTTTGCAAACATTTTTTCCAATTATAAATTGACTGGTTCAAGAAAAAAGGTTTCGGGTTAATTATTACTTCAAGAGAAGAACTCGGCTCCTCAAACTTTGAAGCAACAATTAGGTCTGAAAAGGGATGCGTTGTTGCTGACCCTGACTCATGAGTCGTGACTGAATCCAGGAGTGTCTTGCCATACACATATATCTCACCTGTCGGCGATGATTCCCCCCAAAGGGAGAAAAATTCTTGCGACCCTTCTTTCCCTATTCCCTTTTCCCATGTCTCTCCCAACGGAAAGTGCCTCTTTTGAATAAGACCTTTTCCTCGGCGCCGCGCCGCAGTCGCTCTTGCAATCTCTTTCTGCTCCATTCCACCTCAAAAAAAAAGTATACTCGGATTTTCAAACTCAAATATAAAAGAAAATTACCATTTGCTTTTTTGTACATAGTTATCTCGCAAGTTTGCTTCCGAAATTGCTTTTCCTTCTCAAATGTCTATATCGCTAAATTTACAACTCTTAAAAAAGGGAAGAATGATTTTATTTAGCCTAAATGAAAAATAAAAAACTACTCGAAGAACATATCACCCGGCATTTTATAGCAGCCCTCATGCTCATAAAGTTGGCGGACGCAGGGCTGTGCCAACTTTAGTGACGTGCTTGAGCCCCTCGAGAAGTTTTTCAGAATTCCAAATTTGCCATTGCAAACTGTTTTTTTTTTTTGCATGTGCATTAATGCATAATTTATTAATTTCAATCCTTATTTCCAAAAAGGGAACTTTTAAAGTTTGACAAATTTATTGTGAAAGCATTCAGACACCAAGCATTTTCTTCGAAGAAAAAAGATTTCACGTTTTGTAGTAGAAAAGCCAAAAAATATTACTTTGTTTAAATTGAAATTAGGAATCTTTACAATTAGGACAATTAAAATAATGAAGAGTGTCAAGTTAGTTTACTTTATTTTATTTTAGGTGGTCAGGGAGACTCGATATGCCCCCCTACCCTGGCGCTCAATTTAATAATTTAATAATTGTACTTGTAAATGTGCCTAAGTGAAAATAAAAAAAAATTTACTTCGAAAATTCAAGTGTTAAATATAATTCAAAATTTGAAGGATTAAGCATTTTAAGCATTTTTCTAAATCTGCAGTTTTGCTTCTAATTGTAGGTCATTTTTCATTTAAATATGCTTATGTGAGAGAACACTTTCAAATAAAACTATGAATAAATAGTGCAGGAAGCGATGGATTTTGCTTGGAAATTGTGAACTCAAATTGAATTAGGTAATTAAAAATACGCGATGGTAGTATTCTAACCTCAAAATGATGTCTGCACGTATGCAAAAATGGGTATGGCCATAGTAATTTCCATCGTAAATAAAGCAGAAACATATTGACTGGCCACAATATCTGAAGAGAAAATTATTTATATCTTGGTTAAAGTTCATTCAAAATCGTTTCATTTTTTAGAAGACAATTCGAAGGTTGTGCTTTTAAAATCAGTAATCTTTATAGACTGATGTGGCTAATGATTGCATTCCACCAGATTTCAGTAGCCAATCATAAAATCGTCGGTCTATGAGTCTATGCGAATCATTGTAATTTTTCACATTATTGTTAATTTCTTTCTACTTGGTGGGTACCTATCACCACTACGTAGCGCGTCCCCAGGTTGCGGATAGAGGGAAGGCCCCTGAGG
>WSXT02042119.1:0-13295 GCA_011762715.2 Neuroterus valhalla | reverse complement strand
CCGCAAGTCAAAAAATAAATCCCGTGTTGGAGCAACACGGCCCGTGTTGTATAAACACGATTTTTTTCTCAGTGTAGTTAAAAATATATCCGCAAACAAATTCAAACGAGGGGATTTTGGAAAGAGCAGGAAGTCATGTAGGTTTTGTAGATTGGGCGATATTTTTCGGTTGATAAGGATAACGAGCATCTGTAGGAGAGCACGAAGTCATGCTTAATAAATCACGTTTTCCCAGGATCGATGATCTGAGAGATCATCGATACTGTCGGCATGGTATATGAAATTCATTCTTTAGTCCTAACTTCATGCACATTCTAATTGCTATTATTCTATCTAGTTAATTTGTTGTATTTGGGTACTTGGATTCAATCAACTGTTGCATAAAAGACATTAAACTGGATCTTAATGAGATTTCCTTGTAGACATAATAAGACTATTATTATAATTTATTGTCTACCCACGAACAGAAGCTTTAATTCAAATCGTTTCAGACAGGTTCTCACAATGTAATGCTTCTGTATTTCAATTCAAACTAAAGGTCGCTCTGCGAAATTTGCGATTTTAAGAGATAATAATAGAAAATATTTTTCAAATTACGCGGGGAAAAATATAAGCTGTCAATTGATACTAGCGAGCAATAAACTTATGAAACTATCGGATGTTCTAAAATACGCGCAATATTCAAATCAAATTTTTCAATTTTAGTTCAAAACTTATCAGAAAATCGATAGAATGGAATAAATATTCAATGTCAGTTTTATAAAAAATCACAATGTTTCATGTAAATCAACCTTTACGAAATATATCAACAAAGAAGCGAAAATTACTGCCACTGATTTCTGCTGCTAAGGAAACATTTTTATAATACGTGACCAATTTTTCTTTTGTTGAAATAAAGACGAGAATGAAAATTCCTTAAAGACAAAAGGGATAAAACGATGTTTACAAAAGAAAAACGAGTCCCTTAGTATGGGTACGTTCCCTAAGCATTATGGGAACAAAAAAAAGTTCAAATTTTAAGCCAAAGTAATCGACACGTCCTTATTGTATATTTGTTGCAGTGCAAATAATTTCAGATTTTTGAAATAGAACAAATCATGTTGAATAAAACTTTTTCAAAAAATCCATCATTGTAACCTTTATACCCTTCTTTCTCTTTTTTTCTATTTTCCGTCTTCTTTCTTTCTGAAAAAAAACGAAAAACAAAAATATTCTACATATCTACCAAGATAAAAAATGTTCAATGAACTTACCATTGAAAACCTCTAAATCGAACAATTTCGAAATTTCATGTTGAAAATGTTGTATAAAAAGATGTTCAAAATGACTTATTAACAAATTGTATATTTAGATATTGAAAATTTTCATAAATATGAATCGTCAACAATGCTGCAATCTTAGAGGGCGAGCCGTGACAGAAACGATTCCAAGTTGGAAACGTCCAAAGTGAAAAAAACTTTAAATGATAATGATCAAAATACAAAATTTTTAATGTGAGACTGCAACTCGGGTATCTTGGACATAATTGCAATTAAGAATATTTCAAAGATGAAATTAACGTGTTAAAATGAAATTTATCGATTATAATTGATAAATAATTTACAGGTCTGCAAATAATGAGATTGTATTTGTTGTTGGAAAACGAGAGGTCTTTGCCGGAGTAATTTTTTCCGTAGAATTTAAATCTGAGCTTAGAATATGTCCATCGAGTCAGGATTTTAAGATATTTGAGGTTGTATAATCGGGCAATAGGGTTCCGTTTATTTTGAGGTTATCTACTGGGCGCGCGAAATTTTTGTGTTCTTGTTTCAAAACGTCATCATTTAGTACTACTATTCTTCTTAAAAATGAGCTATTAAACAGTCATCAACGATTTTTTTTCACACAGATACAGCCATTTTCAGTTTCGACATTCATCTGAACAACCGTATGAGCATTCACTTCGACTCTTTGGCGGATATAATTTTGCACTCGGAAATTCCTCTTAGAAATTTTTACCTGGAAGTCTTGATGGCTTCTGTATAAGAATTTACGAATAGAAAATCGACATCTTTATTACCAAGACGGCGGATTCAAAATGGCGGGTTGATATTTACAAAATCGAGGGATTTCGATCTATAAAAGCTTTTATTTAAGGGTTTCGGGGTCGCTGGTTATGAAAAGGAAGTCACAAGATTGACATTCTCCATCGACCAGATGGCCGATCCAAAATGGCGTACTGATACGGTTGTTCAGATTATTGTCGAAACTGAAAATGGCTGTATCTTTGGAAAAAAAAATCGCCGGTGACTGTTCAATAGCTTATTTTAAATGGAAAGAGTAGTTATTAATGATGACATTTTGAAACAAGACAAAAAAATATTCTCGCGCCCAGTACATAACCTCAAAGTAAACGAAAATCCTCTTTCTCGAGTGTATAACCTCAAATATCTCAAAATCCTGACGTGATGGACATATTCTGAGCTCGGATCCGGATTCTACGGAAAAAATTATTTAGGAGAAGACGTTTAGAAGTTTGCAATTTCGGAAGTTTCCAACTTTTCTTGTTTGAAAGGAATGACAGTAATAATTTAGAATGTTTAAAATTTAAGAGCAGTTTGGAATTGATGAAAATAAGGAAATAATGTATCAGCTTGGACAAATGAATTTGTTGCAGGTTCCTCGGTTGGAAGCCGAAGTAAAGGAGTGTATTTGTCAAATTCTTAGTTGATTTTACTTTCAAAAGAATATTCGAACGGAGGTATGTTAGGATCATAATTGTTGCAAGCATTTGTGTAAATCCATAGATGCATTAATCCGAAAAGGGGAAGTGCATCGTAACGCGTCACGCTAAAACACTGTGAGGGGAAGTGCGGGCTTCCCCGTCTCTAACTCTCTTTCTCTCCATCCTTCGCTCCCCACTGAGAGCTGTATGTAGCAGTGTATAGCGGCATCTGTCGCATGCGCACTAAGGTGTTTGTTTGTGTTTCTGTGAAACTGGTCGGAAAAATTTATTATTTTTCGGAGGAATACAAAAAATGGTTTACAATCTAAGAAACAAAATGATGAAGAAGTGTTATCTTTATAGTTTTGATGATTCGCAATGATTAGTTGCTAAAAATCTAATTTTTTATTGAATATAATTTTATTGAATATGAGAGGAATTAATTAAGTATCTGGGAAAGTTTAAACTATTCGTTGAAATATTGATTATAAACAATCGCCCAGTTTAACATTCTTCCAGTAATAGACTCACCTTACATTTTTGAAATGCATTCATAAATCAGTCTCGACTCGCGGAACGTGACGAAATTCGTTTACGTCATTCCAAATTGAATTTTGGTCCAAGACGCTTTCGCGAAAACCTTCCTTTGATCCAATTATTGAGATAATTTTTTTCTCATTACAGATTGGTTTATTTCGCCTCATAAGATATCTTTTATAAAGGAGGATCATCCGTAAAGATTCATTCGTTTTGTTCTCATATTCAGTGCTGCAGCTGATTGGATGTAAATGATAGATAAGAGATGAAACAAATTGGCTTTGAGGTCAACGTGGAAAAATTTAATTTTATGTTCATAAATTGCATGTATTTTATGGTTTTGAACTATCGTTTTCTATTGTCTGTCGTTGGAGATCTTTTATGAGTTTGAACTCTTGAGGTTTTTCATTTAGTGACCATATTTGCTTGCTGTTTTTCATCTATTGTCAGCTGAACATGCTTTTACTTCCGGTGAAATATTTAGCGATGCTAAGTGTGAAATATTGCGACGCAAGAAGTGGAAAGAATAAAAAGTGTCTGATGGTTAGTACAGTTACTTTCCTATCGTAGTTACCTGGCTGTGAGTCCAAAGTTCGCTGCAGAGGCCAAACCCGGCTTCAGATGACAACGAAGTCCTGTATATGTACATTGTACATGTAAACGGGCTCGTTTGCGACGGCCAACCTGCACCTGCACGGTCTTCCATCTACACATGCGTGGGTCAAAGAAGGAGAAGATTTCTCTAAGAACGAGTGTGTTTTCTCATTTTTCATTTATTTTTAAACATTTTCTTACTGTTAAATCTGATAGTGGAGAAGTGGAAAAGAGTTTGGTTAAACACTCAGGGTATCCACTTGACCGGGAAACCAGGAATTTTATTAAAAACCGGGAATTTTCTTGACCTAACCTAGTCTATCAAAAATTCTACCGAAAAAATACGAGAAATGACTGCTTTCTTTTTATGAATCAAAAAGAGATTTTATAGTTTGATTTGAAAAATGTAACGTTCCATTAATATAATTCTCAAAATATTTTAATATATCTATTATAAAAAAACAGTGAAAAAAATTAGGAAAGATAAGAGAGGAAGCAATCTACAAGTCCCCTTCTTTATCTTTTTATATTTCGTCTTTTTTTCTCCAAAAAAAAAAAACACGATACAAAAATCTTCGAATTATCGACCAGCGTTTCGGTGTCCGCCTAACACCCTAATCAAGGTAAAAACAATCTTCCAGCACATCAGAGCCCCGGAAAACCCAGGCTGCTTTCTACCCGAAATCCTACTGAAGACTCTTTCTTCACTGTTTTTTTTATAATAGGTATATTCGAAGGTACCTGTCCAAATTTGGTCGTTGAATTCGAAATTTCGAAGTCCTCTCTTCTTAATTTTGAATAAAGAAAGTGCTTCAAGCAGGCTTTCGAGGAGAAGTAGTATTCCGAAGAAGAAATATTTCTGAATTGAATCGATAGAGAGCAGAACCGAGAGAGCTCATGGCCTAGTAGGAAAGGGAGGGGATGCTGCTACGAAACGGGAGAGGCGAACGCCGGTATCGAATATTTTTAATACGTTTTTCGACACTAAACTCGCGAATTCTTCGAAACAAAAAAAAATTTTCCACTTATATTTGCACACAAAACTCTTCAGGCTTTAGCAATGCCTTCGAAATTAACAAATAATTTTTTTAAACATATAATTAATTATAAACGGAACATTCATAATTTCGTCGAAAATTGGTCTTAAAATTCACAATTTTCAAAATAATCAATCGGTTATCATAAAAATTTAAAAAAAACTCCTTCATTGACTCAAAAAAATGGTCAATTTCGCAAATTTGAAAAACTGTGAATTTCTAGGACAATTTTCGACAAAATTGTGAATGTTTCGTTTATAATTAATTATATGTTTAAAAAAATTATTTGTTAATTATGATGGCATCGCTAGAGCCTGAAGAGTTTTGTGTCCTTATTTCATTGGGAAATCTTTTGCAGTTTCGAAGATATCGCGAGTTTAGTTTTAAAAAACGAATTAAAAATTTTCGATACCGGCGTTCGCCTCTTCCATTTCGTAGCAGCATCCACTCCCTTTTCTACTAGGCCGTGAGCTCGCAATTGATAAAAAACTTGTTTGCATTGTTCATTGCAAATTTATCCTTTTTTAGTTAAAAAATCAACTACTAGTTTTAAGTTTGAACTTGTTTGTTGAAAATCAATTCATCTTTTTTCAGTGAAAGTTCAAGTATTTAGTTGAACATTGACTTTTCAATTTAAAAAATTGAACTCTTTTTATGAAAATTTATATACTTTGTGGAAAATTTGGCTTTCTTATAGAAAATTAATCTTTATGGTTAAAAATTCATCTTTTTGATCAAAATATATCTATTCAAATTAAGATATATGATTATACCTGAAAGTTCATCAGTTTGGTAGAAAATCAGTTTCTTCAACTGAAAATTTAACTGTTACAGTTTTAGTGGCAAATTGATCTTTTCTAGTTCAAAATTAGACGATTTGGCGACACTCTGTCTCTTGGGATTGAAAATTCAATTATTCCGTTGAAACATTACATATTTTTTTGAAAAATCGATTTCTTTGTAGAAAATGATCTTTTTCTTCGGACGTAAATATTCTTCTCCAAAAATTCTTCTTTGACATTAACAATTCGAATTTTACAGTTAAGCTTTCTTCACTTTAGTCGAACATTCATTTAGTTGATACTCTTAATGTTTGGTTTAAAATAAATTTTTGGAGCCAAAAATGTCACTATTACATTTGTTTTTCAAATCTTCATTTTTATAATTCGAATCTGAACCATTTTGTTAAAAAATTGGATTTTCTGCATGGAAATTAATTTGCTGTAAAAACTAGAATGATTCTAGTCAAATGTTCATCACTTAAGTTATAAATTCGTCTTTCTGCCTCAAAATTCAACTACTTCAGTTAAACATTTACAATTTCATTTGATTCTTCATTATTTTCTGTAAAAATGTAATGATTTGTTTGAAAGTTAGTTTTTGTTTGTTTGTTGAGAGTTAGATTTTTTATTCGTTGGAAGTTAGTTTGTTTTTATAAGTAATGGTTTGCGATGATATTCACTGAAGATATAGTACTACGCGTTGGTGATAACAAAGTGATGAGGCTTGTATATTTTGGGAATGATAAAAAGACTGTTGAATTCGATAAAATATGAATGCATGCAAATTACTTTAATTAAACTTCAAGATACCCATAAAACCCTAAAATTTTCCGTGATGATATAAAAAGTAATGCTTGAACTGAATAAGTCGAATATAATTTCATCTTTGATCTCCTTTTAGAGGAAGCAAGGAATCTATTTACATCAGGACAATAAATTCATAATTAAATGATGCTCAACTGGTCGTGAATCAAAATGATTTAATTAGCCTTCTTTAGGGTAAGACTACTTGCTTCTGGATACGCATGCTTATCGTCAAACTGTCTTGTGTCGGGGCCATGGATGTAACGGACGATCGTTGGAGGATTAAAGGGAAAGGAATAAAGCCAGCCACGCCAATTGAATGTATACTCTCGCAGGATGATAAATCTATGAGAAACACTATAAGAAAGGGGGGTAGTGATGCTGAACAGTCTCTATAGTATAGTCTATAGAGGGTAGAAAGAGAGAGTAATCTCCATTATTAAAATATACACTTTTTCCTTCACTGTCCTATATATTTCTTTTTACTATTCCGAGTATTGATTATTATCTCCACAAAATCGCGCTTATTAGTGTTACAATAGGGTGGTCCAAAATTTTTTTTTCGAATTTTTATGCAAAACGCCCAGGCATTCGTTCGAATCCACCAAAAAAATAAATGCATTTAAAAAAAAAAAATAATAATATTTAGAGGTTTTGGAAGCCCCATGAATTTTAACACGTGTTTCCCATGAAAAAAAAGACGTTTTTGTAGATTTTATTGAGAATTCTCAATATTAGGTAAATCGAGTTCGAAGTTCATTATTTCTCTTCGAAATTAGTCACAGAATGCGTATAAAATATTATTTTTCAAATATCACCCCCATAAGTCTGTTTTATAGGGTCACAAAAAACCACCATTAGTGAAAAAATAGGTGTTCGAGTTTTTGGCGCTAATTATGATTTTTTTGCGGTTTTTTTAACGCAGATTATTTCAAACACATGAAATACTACTTTATACTGATACTAAGATAATTATTTAAATTTTTTAAATAATTTATTATGGTTTTTAGCAACTTTCTCTCAGAAAAAGGCTAGAAAGTCAACGTTTTTTCCAAATTTTTCAACTTATTTTCAACGTTTTAGTTGAAGCGAGGTAATAATAAATTAAAGTTGATAAAAATATTTCTTAAAACAATTTTTTATTAATTAAAACAATATTCTCATTGAATAATGCTACAAAGTTGCGGTTTTTTCTGGAATTTTCAACTTTTTATCACTTTTCAATTTGATTAAAGTAATAATTAATTCATGTTGAAAAAGTAATTGTTTAAACAATTTATTATCATTGCTAATAATATTTTCTTTGCTTCATGATAGAAACTTGCGGTTTTTTTTATGAAATTTTGAACTTTTTGCCTACTTTTATAGAAAATTAATCTTTATGGTTGAAAATACACCTTTTTCACAAAAAATATATTTATTCCAGTTGAAGATTCATCATTTCACCTGAAAATTCAGCAGTTTGGTTGCAAATTATTTTTTCTAACTGGAAATTTAACAGTTCCATTCTTAATGAAAAATGATATTTTCTCGTTCAAAAATTCAACTATTTGGATGGAAATGTGTCTTTATGGATTGATAAATCAGTTCGTTGAAAATTCACATCATTTGTTAAAAAATTGATTTTTGGTTCAAAATTATCTTCCTCTCAAAAAGTTACTTTTCTTGTTTGAATTGAAGATTCAATTATTCCGTTGAAACTTTACATATTTTGTTAAAAAATCGATTTTTTGGTAGAAAATTATCTTTTTCTCCGGAAGTTAATATTCTTCTTTAACTTTCTTTAAGATTAACAATTCAAGTTATACAGTTACAATTTTTCCATTTCAGTCTAACAATAATTACTCTTTGGCAATACTGTTTGGTTTAAAATTAATTTTTTGAGCCAAAAATGTCACTTCCATTTTTGTTTGAAAATTTCTATTTTTATAGTTCGAATTTCAACCATTTTGTTGGAAAATTGTATTTTTTGGTTGATAATTAATTGATGTCAAAAATTGATCTATTTGAGTTGAATCATCATCATTTCAAATGAAAATTGTCTTTCTGGTATAAAGTTTATCTTCTTCAGGTAAACATTTACAAATTCATTTGATTATTAATCATTTTGTGTAAAAATGTAATAATGTGTTTGAAAGTTAGTTTTTTCATTTTTTGGTAGTTTTTATTACGATATTTTATTACTTAATCCGATTGGAAATTCCATAGTTTGAGATAAAAATTTATTTGTTTAGTAACTATGCTATATTCTTGGTTGAAAATAATTATTTTTTGAGTTCAAAATTCGACCATTTTGTTGGAACATTGTATTTTTTCTTAGAAAACTATTCTTTCTATTTGGGAATTAATCTTCTTGTTTGAATATTCACCCTCATGGTTGAAAATTGAAGTGCTGCAGTTAAATATTTATCTTTCTAGTCAAAAATTCATCTTCTTGATTTAGAAAAGAACTATTTTGTTGGAAATGCGTTTTTTTTATCTTAAATTGATTTTTCTCAATTGTAAATTTAACTTTTTCAATTTTTGTTACAAAAATTATATTTCTTTGTTCAAAATTTATGAATTCGTTTTAAAATTGATTTATTTTGCAATTTTTAATCTGTTAATTGAAAATGCAGCATGTTGGTTGAAAAATGATCATTTTTGTTGGAAATCCGTTTTTTATCATGGTAAATTGATTGTTTGTACTTTTAAGTTTAATTGTTCCAATTTTTGTAAAAAAATGAATTTTTTTGTTGTTGAAAAATTGAGTGTTCTTCCCAGAATTGATTCAATTTGCAATGTCTTACCTGTTGTGTTAGAGGATGTCGAGAATAAACGTAATGAATAATAAAAATGAATATTTGTGTTTTGTGACAAATATAAATATATTACTTTTCGTTGGCCGAAAATATTGAAAAACTTGACTGTGTAGAATCGGAAAATGATCGGGAATTTGAAATCGTTCGCCGAATCGCCACTCTGAATTTAAAATCCCATAGTTGTAGTAAAAATTAATTTGTGTGGTTAAATTGAAAATTTGGGTACTCAAATTTTGGTTGGCAATAATTTATCTTTTTTACTCAAAATTAATTCATCTTTTTGAAAATTAAACTCATTCAGTTGAAAATTTTTTGTTTTTAGTTTTTGGTTCAAAACAATTTTTTTTCAGTTGAAAATTCAATTATTTTGATGAAACATTGTATTTTTGGTAGAACATTGATCTTTATTTTTGAAAATTCGTCTCCTTGTTTGAATATGCACCTTCATGGTTAAAAATTGAAGTGATATAGCTAAATATTTATCATTTTAGTTGGAAATTGATCTTCCTGGTTTGAAATTTAAACTGTTCCAGTTGAATATTCATAATATTATTTGAAAATTAATCACTTTGGTTGAAAAATGAACTATTTTGTTAGAAATCCATTTTTTCGTTATCGCAAATTGATTTTGTCAATTGTAAGTTTCACTGTTCCAAATTTTGTAAAAAATGATATTTTTCGTGGAAAATTTGAGTAATTTTTTAAAAATTGATTCATTCCGCAATTATTCTGGATCTGTTTTGTTCAAGGATGTTTAGAATGAACGTAATGAATGAAAATCAAAATGTGTGTTTTGCGACAAATATAATATATTACTTTTCGTTGACCGGGAACATTGGAAAACTTGACCGTGAAGAACCGGGAATTTGAAATCGTCCGCTGAATTGCCATCCTGATTTTAAAATCCCATAGTTGTAGTAAAAATTAATTTGTTTGGTTCAATTCAAAATTTGAGTATTCAAATTTTGGTTGGCAATAATTAATCTTTTTTTACTAGAAATTTATTTATCTGTTTGAGAACTCAACTCTTTCAGTTGAAGATTCTTTGTTTCAGCATAAAAACGTTATGCTTGCCTTGAAATTGGGTTTTTAAACTAAAAATGTCACTGTTCCACTTTCGGTTGAAAACAATTTTTTTCAGTTCAAAATTCAATTATTTTGTGAAAACATTGTATTTTTTGTAGAAAACTATTCTTTGTATTTGCGACTCAATATTCTTGTTTGAATATTCCCCTCAATGGTTAGTGCTCCAGTCAAATATTGATCTCTTTAGTTGAAAATTCATCACACTGGTTGAAAAATGAACTAGTTTGATAGAAATCCATTTTTGCATTATCGCAAATTGATTTTGTGAATTTCGCTGTTCCAACTTTTGTATAAAAAATTATATTTTTTTGTGGAAAATTGGATTTTTTTTCAAAATTAAATCATTTTGCAATGCTTGATTTGTTTTGTTGAAGGATGTTTAGAATAAACGTCACGAATTGAAATAAATGTTTTTGTTTTGTGACAAATATGAATTTGTTACTTTTAGCTAACCGGGAAATTGAAAATTTTGATCGGGAAAAACCTGATTCAGCACACATTGTTTGATATTGAATGTTTTTTATGAAATCTGAGTGAAACTCAATTGATCCCAGCAGCACTTTATAGTTATTCGATTACCTGTCGATAGTTTTCATAATATTTAATTTTTGCATAATTGCATAATTTTGCCATATAGTCATTATCTCGATGTTATAAAACGAGTTCCTTCCCGTTTGACTGCATCTAGACTAATCGAGTAGATAATCGCGATGCGCTCGGGTAAGAATCTAATGAAGAACGCGTAGTTGAATGTCCGATAGGTAATTTATGTTAATTTAGATGATTTACAATAAAATCCTGGTAGATGTCGTAAGATAAGGAACAAGCTACCGCCTACGCAGTACATTTACAGCAAATTTCAAAACATAGTTGTCGCTAATAATTCAAAACACGCTATGGTAATTATGTCCTGGTGATAAGCCTCAGGCCTTTGCGGTACTAGAATGATCCTAGAATCTACGGAAGTCTTTTCGAAATTTGAATTACTAGCATTCTACAGATTAGATCGTTGATAGCAAGTTTTACATAGATAGTCAACTGAGAAATTCTGAATCTTTTTGTTGCTAAAAATTTAAATTTATCCCCGTGTTACTCGCTGAAGAGAATAGAACCAGTTCTTTTGAATCAGGTATTGTAACAACAGAATTTGATAATTCAAAATTATTCTCAATTTATATTCAGGTGCCTACTTCACCTATTTCTGCATTCATAAATGTGATTTGCGAAACTCATGCAGCGTTAACTTATAATTTTTTATTTTAGTTTCAGCAAAATTATGACAGAAAAAATATAATGGTTGTTGACAATATATAAATGTGTATTACCCATAGATAAATTTTTATTTAAACAATTTGAAAAACAATCTTATTCTCATTCTTTGAACTTTTTTATGTTTTAGGTAAGTCTCTGGAGATATCTGAATAGATAACAAAATTTTCAAAGCCTAATGTGGTGAGTAACACTGTAACTTATATAAACATATTTGATAATTGAAATCTAGAAGGATCTTTTTACTTCCTCTGAATCAGAAACTTCGAATTGAAAAATTACAAATAAAAGCTTTGATAATTTCGGAATCCCACATTGCAAGGACGGCAAATTTTATTTGATGTTCAATAACGGGATACATAAAAAAATATCATCAAGTGGGGTTGAGCGCGGCTAGAAAGTCTTCATAAAACTAATTAGTTACCACTCCAAAAATTGTTGATCCTGTTTCACAATACATGATATAAGAGAAAAATGTCCATTTTACCAAGAAAAAATTGGAATAACGATAAAATTATTTTTGTACAACCAGTCTCTTAGAATTCAATTTTAAAAATTCGCATTGAAAGATTTTGAGTATTTTTTTACAATTGAAGATTAGAACAGAAAAAAAGCGAACGTCCATGTGAAATTATAGAACAATTTTTCTTACATATAGAGAAAACCTAACCTCTAAAGTACTATCATATTCTGGAGTGATACTCCATAAAATTATACCTTTTTGACAGAATATCATTCCTTATTTATAGAGTCAATTGCTGTTCATAAAAAAATACTCTTACTATTTTTCTATTGATAGAGAATGGTACATGCTGGAACGACAATTCCTTATTTTTTAGCAAGTTCTAAAAATTATATTGTCGAAAGGAGGAAAAATACGTGCGGTAATTCTTTCTAGAAGGTGCATAATCTCAAGGGTTCAACCTTTTGTATTTCCCGAAATAAGATGTATTTTGGTTCAATAAGTGTTGCAATTGTTTATCTTTCGAAATGCTTACTCCTAAAAACTGATCCGTTTCAAAAACGAATATTCACATGTTTCTTGTTTTTTATATGGAATCAAGGTGGCGACTTGACCAGGAAACCAGGAATTTTATTGACCGGGAAGAAAACCGGAAATTACCAGGAATTCAATTAAAAAACCAGGAACTCACTTGAATCAACCTATAGACTATTAAAAATTCTACCAAAAAAAAACGAGAAATGATCGCTTCCTTCTTATGATTCAAAAACAAATCTTATCATTTGATTTAAAGAATCTAACTTTACTTTTATCTGATTCTCAAGATAAATAAAAAATAAATATAAATAAATATACCTATAATTCATGACAGGAAGAATTTTTTTCATTATAAGAAAAACGTTTTGCAAATTCATAGCTATGTCAAATTTTTTCAACTGACTCAAATTTGATAATCGAATGGATGATAGCCCAAACATACAGAAAGAACTATCGGCTAAATTTTTTCAAAAAAATGTATGTATCACGTTTTTTTTGCTTTTTCTCTTTAATCTGTCTTGGGAAAAGGAATTTCAGAAGATAATCATAGTTTTTATTCTAGCGCAGGGGATTTTTGTGGAGAAGTATGATTCCACTTGGAACAGAGAATTTTTTACATGGAACAAGAACTTTTAAAACTGGTTATAATTCTGATTTGGAAAATAAGAATTTTTAAAAATC
>WSXT02042108.1:0-13295 GCA_011762715.2 Neuroterus valhalla | reverse complement strand
ATTTACTCACAGAAAATCTCAAGATTTCACCTCGATCTTGATGTTTACGTAATGCTTAACAGCCTAAAAAGATTATTTATTTTCAGAGAGATAGTATAATTGTTATACTAGTTATTTAGTTTATATAGTTTATTTAGTTTATAAATGTTAGTTATTTGTGATCCTAAAAGAGGAATTGTAAACGAAAGACTCAAATTTTGAGCCAACCAAGGGAAATGAATTCTGAAAATGAATGATGGACGATAAAGCAATAAAATGATTTTTTCAGAATAAGGTCTCACCTCATACTTTCATAGTTAAATCTTGATAGGAAGAAACAAAGAGTTCTCAACAGGAAAGATTAAAGAATAGTTGAAAAGAACCATTTAGATGGTTCTTAGGAAAATTTCATGAAAAACTGTACATGAATTTCGAAACATGTATTCCATCATAACATTCCATTATATAGTTTATTAATTTACCACGAAACAGTTGAATTTCTGGTGAGAAGGAAAATGAAATATTCAAACAATACTTTATAAATTTACACAACAGAAAAATTAGGTTTTGAAACAAATACTAAAATTTGAACTGGATGCTTGGATTTTCTAACAGAAAGACAATTTGGCCAAAAATAAAATTTTACTTCAAGAAAATCGTTCATTTGAAAATTGTCACTATCTTGAGTACAAATCCTAAAGTTAAGAGTTTTCAACAGGATAAGGGGACGTCCCACTGAAAATATAAATCCTTGACTTGAAATTTCTATTGATGATTTTTTATTTTCATATTAAGCTTTACGAAATACTATTAAAATTAACGAATCAAAAAAATACCAATTTCTACTAATTCTTCTATGCCGGAATAGAGTGTCACATTTGTCTTTCAAGTGCTGTGATATTTTTTCACATTCTGCGATGAAATTTAGTATACAAAAACGAGTTTTATGAATTTACACACAAATCTGTGAGTCTGCTCAATTTTCTTCTGAAAAAATTGAATTCCGGATTTAGAAGGGTTAAAATAAACAGAACTCATTTTCAACAAAATACTCTGGTATCAATCGGACAGATACATTTTTTACAAAACACAAGCAGTTCCAACCAATATTGAGGAAATTCCTATCAACATAAGTTAATTGCGAAACTTAAATATTAGGTTGGCAAATAAATCACACGTTATCATTTCAGAATTAAGGAATTAAGATTAAAATGATTCAATTTCTATCAGATTATATAAGCTTTCTACAAAACGTACAATCTGAGACAATAAGATAAAATGAATCAACTGAAATTTGTATATCTTATTCACTATATTTTATTAGCTGGAATAAAATGAAAATTCCGGCATTTGGGACTAAAAAAATTGAGATCTCAATTTCAAATATTGAGTTGTGCCTTGTCGTTCCGAAAAATTTGAAGAGTATAAGAAATAGAAAAAATATTTGACTGAGACGACGGATTATATGTTCGGTAATATTATAATATACCGAATTCCATTGGAATTATGCACAGGAGTTGAACTTGACATTAAAAAACATGATTAAAGTCACGACTCGTAGGCAGAGACCAAAATTACTTTTAGCAGAAACACGTACAATGGAGTTGATATGATGAGCAGAAAGGGTAATGAAAGTTCCAAATAACAATTCAGAAAATAAATAAATTTGGGCATTCCGAATTGTGAAGAAAATGAATCAAAGAATAAGATTCTCCTTATGAGCAAAACTTTACAAGGGATGAGTAAAAAATGTGAAGAAGGAAAATTTCTCCTTTATGAAACTTCCTCCGCTTCAAAAATGTATCTATAAAAGCTCAAGGAGTTGAACAAGAAAGAATTCATGAATACCAAATTACAGATGTCAGAGAGGCACACTGAATTTTGATAGGCTTTCATAAAAATAAATTTAGTTCATTTCATAGGGTAACAATTTGACTTTTTTAGTAGCGATTACAGCAGTTTTGTTGCAACATCATGTAGAATATTATAAGCTGGACAGGTAAGCACCAAGTTGTGAAGAAATTGGTGCGGGATCAATATTTGTTCCATTACGGTCCGCATGATGCAAATAAATGAACTTGTTTCATTTTTGCAGAAGTCAGACATCTTTGGAGGTACCCAGATGGAATTTCCCAGACGCAGAGCCTCCAGGTTGAAGGCGTCTCGCACATGGAGCTGCAACATCTGGAAATCAGAAACGGAAGTGCAGAAAGAAAGAAGATAGCCCTGAAATAGAGATTTCCAAGCCCAATGAAGTTGACATTTTATACGAGCATAGGACTGGTGAAGCAACTAACTATGCAATAAATCCATTTTTCATCGTAGTAAAAAGACACAATCCGAAAGACGTTATTTTTTGTATGGCCTATCGGTATTAAAATGAAAAATAAGCGTAAAGATATACTCTACAAATATCAGACCATTACTATAACTATCATACGATATTTTCTTGGTCAAATTTCAGGAGCCTATGTATTAAACAAGATCCACCTCTGCTGCTTCCGAGAGACCCGAGTATATCTCAAGTATTCTAGAGTAAGCTGGAGAGAAGGCAAGGAGTTTTATTTATGCAACATCGGGTCTTCCTGAGACTCCCAAACCTACAAAGGATCCGGAACGTCGTAAGGTTCCTGGGGCTCCCAAGTTTCCTTGTGAAAAATAGTGCATCGTGTAATACAGGAGTTATGTTCCTCATACGTAAGTAGTTTTTATTTTTATGCAATAAGCGCAAGCGCGCTGGCAGGCATCCAACTTCAACGAGTTAGTAAATATCAACATTTCTCGCATTCCACTCAATATTTTTTCCCACATATGTATGAAATTGGCACATCTACGTCTGTAGAGCGAGGGAGAAGTTAACGTTTGCTACTCGCGGTCATCTAACAAATCCTCGCGCATACGCATCAATCTATATTGCAGACTGTATACTGTTGAAAATATTTTGTTGAAGTTCCAACCACAGTGTTATGATTCCAATAGTATGTGATCAGAATTCCAGTTTCGCGGGAAAAATGCGTAAGACTTGATAGGTTTATTCCGGAGCAATCACAATTGTGCAGAGAAACGAATGGGTTCCATTCAAGTATTCCAAATGATCTGTATATTCTTTCGAACTCTGGGAAGATTTCTAGATAATATTTTGCTTCAAAATTTACTAAAGAAAATAAGAGAATCATTTATTCTTCCCCGGTTTCTGAGCTCACACCTGAGGAATGAAAATCTTATGTCTCGTTGTCAGAAGTGAGAAAATTCAACCGATAAGAAACACGAGTCACTTTACACTATCAGCACTAACAAGACACACATTCGGACCAAATTCTAAAATGAGAATCAAGCAGGCGAATATCTTCATATAAAAACAAGTCGAACACGACTTGGCCTCTCAAGAATTCGAAGTAAGCATCTTTGTTCTTTTTGAGGTTATGTTTCGATATTTATATCGAACAAATTGAGCAAATATTCACCCAAAACATTATGTTCATGTAGTTTCAACCACACATTCGTTTTTTCCTTTATCGCTTGTTATTCAGATCGATAATGTTTCTATTTAATAATCTAATGACAAAAATGTAGGAAACTAATGTGAAACACAGGTCTTTGCTTCTTTTGAGCTCTGGCTTTGCGGAAAACATATGGCTGCGCAGAGATATACTGCGCATAGGTCTTATTCAATTTGCGACTTCTATTGAATGAATGTTATTCCAAGTGTTTGGTCAAACAAGATTTGAATAACGAGAATAGTTGGGAAGTGATCAAATTCTCGGAATTTTGTAAAAGCATACCCCACTAGGAACGTGAAAGGTATAACGTGCAAGTTATGTTTGCGAAACGATTACTTTAATACCCATGATTTGTTAACTTGAAAATCATTTTTGCGTGACAGGCATTGTGAATTGCAAATTTCATGCATGTCTTGAATAAATGTAACTCATCCCTTTTGTGTCTATAAATTCTAAACATTTCTGCTTTAAAATCACTGCTTCGGCAAGTTCTACAATACTATCTTCTAACTTTTTAAATATTATTTTGAAAGTTTCAATTTTCTTCACGCTACCACCCATTTCGGTTCCATTGCAGGTAGAAATTATTTCTTGTAAAATTGGACCTTAATCGGACTAAGGGAAAAGGTTCCCCTCGGTCCTTGAAAATCACAAAACCATACAAGAAACCATTTTTATTTAATTATTTAAAAAAATATTAATTGTATGCAAAAAAAGTTTATACAAAAGTTGTAAATCTATCAAAAGTGCACATATTTTTTTTGATAATTCTTCCTCCTATGACTGACCTTTTTCAAGAAAAATGCGATTTTTGACTACGAATCTTCATTAATGAAGAAATACCCTTTCTTTATAACCTGGAAACTTTCGGCAATAATCGCTCACAATCTGAAGCACAACCTGTTCCTGCTGTTCAATTTTCGTCAATAATTTTCACTCAGTCGACGGTTCTGTCCTAAGAAATTCATCGTTCAAGTTAAATCTTTCGAAAAATCGTTTAGTGTCTGCAGAAACGAATTGCTCAATTCCATTGTTAATAATTTCTGAAATTTCATAAATTTGTATTTGTTCTCGCTTCAGATTTTCATTTGATGATTCTGTTCCGCGACTCAAAGAATTGACCATTTCCATTTTCGATTCTGATGACAATTAAGGATGAAGAGAGCTGATTTGACAGTTCCAGAAGTTCGATACCATGAAAGATTCATTAGTTTTTCTTAAGGCAACACGAGAGATACAAGGCATGACAGCTGGATATTCATAAAGTTTTGACGAATTCTGAAATCCAGATAAGGTACTTGAGCAGCAGAAGGCACACAAAACCATGTTTCGATGTACACACTAACAATTAGAATACAAATGTCGCAGATCGCATTCTCTTCCTAAAGAGTTAATACAAATTCACGACAAAAAAGAAAAATTTTCAAGCAATAAAATGCTTTTGTCATCCACCACGCATGATGGATAGCTTCCGGAATACGAGAAAATACTCTACGAAGTGCTATTTTGCCAAGAGGAGTTATTACTTATTTCAAAAATTCCCCATAATCCTCTCTAGGTTGCTGTTCCTTAAAGGTGATTTCTAACAATATCAGGGATTCAAGAAACTTTCCGTTTTTTGAAGTCCCATTAGACCTTTTCATTTTCAATTCCTTATTGGAAATTATCAACATTGATTTCGGGACAAGATTTTTGAAATTTTTTGATGATCAATACAATCGGACCTTTAGTATAACCCATCTTTTCATCGGAAAGGCTTCTAAGAACAATTTCAGATATATGATTTCTACCAGCAAAGTACAAAAGTTTTTTTTCCTAAAAATTTTCTATCAAAACGCACACACCTCTATAGCTTCCAGTTCTCGATGCTTCTGTATGAAAAACTAATGCTTTTACACAATCTCGGAGTATAGGTACTCCAAGAAGTTGTTCAGCATCGCCATCAGAATATGAACTGCATCCCTGTCACTGATTTTACATTTATATAAGGCTGCAGCAAGCTTAGGAGTCAGTTGTGTACGATTTCCTCTTGACCGTTTTGCTTTTGGTGATAGAAATTCCGATTGTGTATTTTCTGAGAGACGGGGTTGTACCAAAAGTACCATAAGATTATCAGTGGATTTCCCAGTACGTGATACCTTTATATTTTTATTAGATCCCAAACTATTAGCGCTTGTAAGTCACGCCCATTTGTCAGTTTCAGATGAAGAAGGAAAAGAAGAGTTTCAATTACGCAAAATTAAATTCAAAAACTCAAATTCGAAAAAATTAGGAGTATGGCAAATCGCATGATTGGAATTTTTTTTACATAGCACTCACTAAGTTGCTCAATCTAGAGATTGCTTAGCTCTTTCCTTATCAACTCTACCTCTTTCCGGTTTGCAATTTCCTTTGTCTTATAACTTCCTTGTAGTTGACTCGGAACATGAACTCTCGTCGACCCTTTAGCCTTTTATTCATTGAAAAATGCTTATCTCCTTCTATATTCATATTATCCATAGCGTTATCATGTGCAATGTCGAAAAGATCTTCGAGCTTCGATTTGAAATTTTTTTTATTCTTCCTTAAGAGCCTCCGATGTTCTCCCAGTGTGTTTTTGTGATTGCTTCCATTCTTGGTACAAAGATTTTGAATTCGGGATGCAGTTCCTTATTTTTGAGTTACGATTCGTGCTTTTTCTTGAAAAATATTAACCTGCTACAATACTAATCTGGCACTTTTGCGTAAACCTAACTTCACCACACGAAGATTGCAGAATAATACACTTAAAACGTCTTAATTTGATGGGAATCTATTTCCAATAATATCCAAGTAAATACATTTTTTCGCGTTATAGACGGGCAGAAGACATTACGACATTAAAAATTGTTTTGACTTGTCCGAAACCCGAAAGAGAATTGCGTCAAGTATGCGGCTTGGTGGTTGAGTGCGGACAGGAATTATGGGTCCTTTAGATTTAAGAAGAACATCTGCTCAGTATAGCTACATAACTACATTAGTATTGGTACCTCTTGGTAGAACTTGCGCAAGTATTTATTTTCAAATTTTTTTCTCATGTTCAAGGGCCTAGGGGCTACCCTTTTCCAAAGTGGTGAAAAGGGTTAAAAAAATGTACAAAAAAAATTTTCAAAGAGTAAATGAGAGCCATCCCAATACGGGCATTTGGACTTCTATGACCAATAAAAGAACAGCGCCTATAGATTTGATGCTTCCACGAGAATCTATCATAATAAAGCGACTGTTCCTTGTTTCGATCATGTACAAACCTACAGATCAGGATTGATCTGAAATTGAGGTTCCAGGTTGAGTTGTTGATATGTATGCTCTCACCGATGATCGTGATTGTTCAAAGGAACGGAAAAATTGTTGTTTAGTACACGATCAAAACCTGCAATACCAGAATTTAGTTCTCAACATTTTTCCAGGAACATGTAGTATCCAATAGAACAACATGCTCTTTGTAAATGATGCATCCATGATTTTATTCTTGAAGTTTTTGTGGGAATATTTGGAATAGTTAAGTTATCTTTCGTTCATCGATCCCAAAGTATTCGGGATGAAAGTTTTCAAATATATGGAGAGATAAAGGCCTGTGGCAGGATTTTTTATTTTTTATAACCATTTTAAATGAGAGGGGAAAACAGAAAAAAAAATTGGACCTGTTATGAGCTTCCAGGCAGTAAAAATTACCGAAACAGTGATTTCGAAGCAAAAATATCTAGAAGTGAAGAATACGAAGAAAATAAGTTTCATTTATTCAACACGTGCGTGGAGTTTTCACTGCACAATGCCTGTAGTGTAAGACTTTCTAACTACTCTCTTCATTAAAATCTTGCTTTACCACATGCTTGGTAGAACATTTATTCAACAGCAGTTGAAAATATGATAAGGCTTATGCGCAGTACATCTTTGCGCAGCCTTATGCTTCCCGCGAAGCCAGAGCTTAAAAGTAGCGAAGACCTACGTTTGCCACGTTTTTTATAAAGACAATTTACCTTCTTGATTCCATTGTTGGTATTGGGTCCTAATTTGAGTCTTGTTAGTGTTGATGGTGTAAAGTGATTCGTGGTTCCTACTGGTTAAATTTTTTTACTCCTTACAACGAGACATGAGATTTCCGTTCCTCCGATGTAAGCTCAGAAACCGGGAAAGAATTAAATAGAACAGTGGATTGTGTGATGACAAAATAGAGCTTGCCATGACGACATCAAAAGTGAAATAAATAAAACATAAATTGAATGTCTCCAATATATTCTCCTGCTGAATTGTTTCCTTGTCGCGATTCTTTTGTCAAAGTTGGTAAATTTTGAAGCAAAATATCATCCCGAAACCTTCAAAAAATTTATTTGAAATCGTAAAATCATTTGTTATACTTGAATGGAACCCATTCGTTACTGTGCACGATTGCGATTGCTGCGGAATCCACTCATCGTGTCCTACACATTTTTTCTATATAACTGAAATTTTGATTATATTTATTCGGAATTTCAACCCTGTCGTTTGAACTTTATTAAGATATTGTTAACAGTGTACAGTCTGCAATACAGATTGATGCGCATGCGCGAGAGTTGGTTCGATGTCTGCGGGCAACAAACGTCAATTTCTTTCTTATGCAGACGTCATAGTGACAGTTTTATATATGAGCAAGAAAACATTATGTGGAACGTAAGAATTGTCGTATTACCTAACTTGTGTAAGTTTGCTGCCTGCCAGCGCGCCTGCACCTAATGTATGAAAATCCAAACTATGCATTTATGTCGAATCAAACTTCTGTATCACACGATTCACTATTATTTACGTGGAGGCTTGAGAGCCCCAGGAACCTCACGCCTTTTCGGATCCTTGGGAGGCTTAGGAGTCTTACGAGTACCTAATGTTTCATAAATAATAATCTTCACCTTCTCTCCAGCCCACTTAAGAATATCTAAGATATACTCAGAACTTTTGAAAGCATCAGAGGTGGGTCTTGTGAAAGACATAAGCTCCTGTAATTTGACCAAGACGAGATCGCTATGATAGTCATAGTAATAATATGCTATTTGTAGGGTATATCTTTCCACCTTTTTCTATCATAATACCTATAGGCCATGAAACTGATGACATCTCTCAGATCGGGTCTTCTTACTACGATGAAGTATGGATTTTTTGCACAGTGTTCACGCATGTGAAAGTTAATTTGTATGAACTGTCATAGTAACGTATAAGAGTGTAAAATATCTTCTAAAATATTGATCATCGGGGAAACTGTGAAAAATTAGTACAAATCGGGTAGTGAAACGTGAGCCTTGTGCTTGAGAAGTCAGATAATAATTATCATGAGATGCTTATTACCTCTAAAAGTTAAAAATTTGTAGCATACGCAAATGAAGTGTAACTGAATGGTGACCTAATAGCTGAATATTTTATTTAATAAATCGTTAATTTGTGAACCAACAATGAACTTTTTCTCACTTTACTCCTAATCATATTTGAAGATCCCGCCTATAAAAAACGTTGAAATTAAAAATTTACATTGAGAAGGATGGAAAATTCAGACTACGGGTCAAAATTTCCTTTATTTAATGCCTGAAAGATTCCTAACAGCATGTGAAAGATGTTTCGGTAACTCGTCAAATACCCTTATCAAAACCAATTTAAAAAATCAATCTACCTGCTGCGGTCTTCGTACTTTCCTATATTTGTATGCGGAGCTTTTGAAACTCAAAAGCAAAAGTCCACTATTTCAATTTGATGATTTAACGAATACATTCTCCTCCTAATCGAGATAAATGACCATAAGTCTCGCATTTCCATGCATTTTTGTTAACATATCGGTTACTGATATTTTTCTCAAAAGTCCTATATAATCCCAATACTCTGATGTTACTCGATTACTTGACTAGTTTTTAACCTTTGCTCCAGGGAAATATATGAGGAACAACAGCTGATGAAAAAGTTACATTTTGAGTAAGGTAAAAGTCCATATTATGGAACATTGTCCTAGTTTATAAAACATTTGATAATATTCTAAATTACAAAAAATTTTTACTTATTCAGTATTCATAATATTCGATTTGTGATTTTCAACAATTAATTTATTTATTAGATTAATTTACTTCTGTAAATACGTCAAAATGCAGAGAAAAAAAAGATAAAATGCTCGTGCCAGGCTGCATGAAAAAACGGTCTTTTGGAGAAAAATAGTGACGTGTGTTATTGTTTCAACTTTTTGAGCTATATACATATGATTGAAAGATACTTGAAACACATTAATCAAGAGCTTGAATTTTCATTTACCTACTGATAACAAATTTCAAGTAGTTTAATAAAGTATTTATTTCTTATTGAGGTGTTCCATAATAGGTACACAAATTTTTTAATAGTCCGTATTCATGAAACAGTATATTCAGTGTTCCATGCTCCCGAACATTCATTGCTTCATGTGGTCCGTAATTATGGAACAGAAACATGTGAGGGTAATAATTATTTAATTTCTTGTCAATAATTAATAATTATGTATTTATGAAAAAGTAGCAGAAAAGTTGATACAGTTAAGTTTCCATAAATTTCAATTTGGTTGAGTACATAGATTTGAAATTTCGTATACATTGAAAACTAACCTCAAAAATTTGTAAGTTGCATAATGAATATTGTGTTCAATGGATTCAATAATCTAAAAATGTTACCCGAGTCAAAAAGAAGATTTTTCACTAGTTTTACAGTTTGCTTTGGATGATATGAAAGAAGAAAAAAGTGCTGTTATCAGTGAATGCGAAGCTGTAGGCTTATATCCTTTTGAACCTTCTGTCGTAGATTATGATATACTTGATAAAAGAAGAGAATCTAAAGCAACAGTTGCTGGAGGAAAAACGCAAGAGAAATTAAGTGAAGATGAACAAAAACATTTATCAACCTTCGAAAACAATTTATCAGGAGATGTTTTTGAAGGGATTTCAGAGAGCTTGGTTCAATCAGACATGCCCTGATGCCCTAATTAGTAATACTTTATTATAATAAAAATATCAGGATATACCTTTAACGTTCTTATAGATAATCATTTTGTTGAATTCATTAATTTTTAGGGTCAAACGTTTTCCTAATTGTTTACATGGTTTTTTTTTTGTTAGTGAATTTTCATATTCATATCTTTATTCAATGATTTTTTATAGTAATTTTCATAATTTGGTATACATAGGTTTCCATGAAGAAAATAAACCAACTATCAAAGAAGTGACTTCGGTGAATTTAAATATTAATAGAAAAAGACAAGAACAGTCCAGACATTGATTTGATTATTAATGAAGCCTCTTCTTCAAATGATAAAAGTAACTATCAAATAAATCTTAACGATGATAGTTCAAATAATAAAGAAAAGATATAAATAAATCAAAGAGCTACTAAATTTATCTCATTTTTTAAAACATAACTTTGGTGATAAATAAATATTTGATTCGAATGTCATAGTCGCTGATAATTTAAAAGATTGTAAACAAATTAGAGAACAATATTTCATACTTCATTGGTATTTAAAAATAACAAAAAGAAAACAATTACTAGAAGACAAAAAACTGTTTGTTGATGAACGGAAAAAAACTCTAAGATAAAATGAAAGCAATACAACAAAGGATCAAAGGAGAAAAGAAATAGTTGGATTGTAAATTTAATTTCGAGTAAATCTTGTTTTTGTGTCTTCATTATTAATCCAAAGATTTGAAACTGTTCTTCTCATACTCATGTTGTGAGAGAACATTTATTTATTACTTGTTAATTCGCATAATTTTCAAGTCTATCTGTATTATTGCTCAGTAATAAAAAAAAAACAATTTTTAAAAACTGTGAATAAATAGATTAATAACTGAAAGAACAAATTTTAACTTAAATGTTTCAGTCGATTTTGTGTTCCATAATTTGGGACATACTTGATGGAACACCCGTATATGTTGGTTTGAACTGTTTCATAAATACGACCATAAGTACTTATCTTCTTTTTTATTAAATTTATTAATATTTCAAACTAAAATTCACTGGTAATAACTATTTTCGCTCCAGTAGATATCAGGTAAACAATCACCTTGAAAAATTCAGATTTTTCAACTCTTCTTTCTTTTAAATAATGTAAAATATACAACTCCTATCTATAAGGTGTTCCATAATGGGGCCCTTCACCTTACTCAAACACGTATTTTTTCTTTTGATTTATCAGTAAAGTTCCGAAAATTGGCTGTACTGACACGAGTTTATGTGAAGTAGAAGATCCGTTTTTGTTTTCAAGAAAAAAAGAGGATGACATGTTGACTATCCATTTTCTATATCTCTCTCCTGAATTGTGCAATAGTTATTTCAATATTTAATAAAATGTCCTTATCCAATATTTTTTATGTGAAATTACCAATCTTCAATGTAGAAGAATCTCTACTTGGGACAGCTACATCAGTATACGAAGATGAATTCCTTATATTTGCCCTTTTAATTGCCCTGTTTTTTATTTAGTAGACGAATTTTTTTTTGTTTTTGTTTGTTGAAATTCTATATTTTTTGTGTGATTGAACTTGGAAGTCTTTCTTTCAAATTGAAAATTTTCTCTAATGAACCTAACTCATTATGTACATGACTCTAATAGTTCTTATTTGGTCAGTAGAATGTAGAATTATGTAAAATTTCCTAACAGATTTTGCAGGAGACTGGTGCCCTCCTCAGTGAGCAACTCGATCAATAACAATTCGTTTGCAATAATAAAGTGTACTGGAGTTACGCCTACCCCAAAAAAGATTTGGCTCAATGGTATAATAATGATAATAATAGTTTCTTATGAACTTCGGAAACGGTAAAAGATACGAAATATATTTTCCGGTGAGAAAAACATGCGCAATGAAATTCTGTATTGAAATGTACTTTTGAAAATGAGAAATTCGGGACCTCATTTTCGAATGGCCAGGAGTCACCTTACTCTCTGAAAAAAAGTAGAGCGGTCACGGAACCGCCAACAAAAGCTTTGCTCTTTCGCGGTGAAAGAAAATCATGAATTTGATTGTTATTTCATTCATTGATTGGAAGAAAACAGCTCTCCTCTCACTCTATGCATACATGCACGCATGTAATAGAAATATTGTAGCCGGAAGTATAAAGTCGATCGCAATTGAAGATTAATATTTCAAAGAATTTAAATTTTTTTAATTTTTCAGTTTCAAGTGTAATATATAGACATGAACTCCCAGACGAATTACTATCAGAACTATTCACATAAAACAGCATCGATAAGGTACACGAGGTTTGAGCCTGTAATCCGGGGGCTCGAAGTTAGTACATCACGAAGCACCATTTCTGGCATGCCGCTTAGGTCGGATATGAAAAGGCTAGCCGGTTTTCCCGGACAAAAAAATGGGTTGAAAAAACCAATATGGTACACAAGCAAAACTTTCTGGAAACTGGGGACTGAACCTCGAATAAGAGCGATGTAATATCGCCAAAAGTTTCCCAAGTCGGAAAACCCTCGCCAGAAGCGATCGAAAGTGTCGGAAAATTTATCTGAAAAACCTCATCTGGTACACGCGCGGAACTTGTTTTACTTGATTTTTGAGGTCTTTACTGAGATTAGTGTGATAATGCTAGAAGTTTTTCAGGTCGAAATACCTCCGAAAAAAATTTATGAAAATCGAAATTTATGTGAAATGAAAAGTGTTCACGTTCGGCTTGATCCTATATTATTTTTGATTGCTCCATTAAGAATATCGGTTTGCGTTACACTATTATTATTATATTATTATTATTTATCAGCATTTGGAACTTGAAAGTTCATTGCCTCATCTACCCGAGACCGCCACGCGTCCCTATCCTGTG